>JALBWW010000009.1:30511035-30633535 GCA_023212625.1 Styphnolobium japonicum
TTTTGGCATTTTCTGTCGGCGTTCTTTGCTCATTATGGGTCGGCGATCGAAACGGGGATGGAAGGGTGGATCCCGTCTGGAATCGACATATAATGCGTGTTGATCGGACGAACGAGTCGAAGGCCATGGCCCCCGTGGCTTTTTTTTTTTTTTTTTTTTTTTAATTTATTATTATTTCATTTTTAAAAAATAAATCTCAATAATAAGACCCTCAAAACACAGAAGACGGGGAGCTTTTTGGCGAATCGGTCGTCCCAAACCGCCTGCGGCAGTTTGCATCGCACGGATCTCGAAAAGTTACCTGAGATCGACATATTATGCGTGTGTATCGGACAAACGAGTCAAAAGTTATGGTCGCCGGAAGTTTTTATAATTTCTCTCGTCGCTATTTCCATCTTGAGACGATGTATCTTTCGTCTCACTTCAGGTCCTTCATAATTTTTACGTGGACAACAGAACAAAGCGGAGCAAATTTGCATGACCCTAACGGCTCATGAAAAAGCGTAGAGCTTTTCACCGCCGGTGTATGCATATAGAAGTTGATTGCGCCTCACATGTCGGTGCGATCATACCAAAGCACTAATGCACCGGATCCCATCGAACTCCGCAGATTAAGCGTGCTTGGGCGAGAGTAGTACTAGGATGGGTGACCTCCTGGGAAGTCCTCGTGTTGCACCTCTTTTGGCATTTTCCTGTCGGCGTTGCTGCTCATTATGGGTCCGGCGACTGGGAAACGGGGATGGAAGGGTGGATCCCGTCTGGAATCGACATATAATGCGTGTTGATCGGACGAACGAGTCGAAGGCCATGGCCCCCGTGGCTCTTTTTTTTTTTTTAATTTATTATTATTTCATTTTTAAAAAATAAATCTCAATAATAAGACCCTCAAAACACAGAAGACGGGGAGCTTTTTGGCGAATCGGTCGTCCCAAACCGCCTGCGGCAGTTTGCATCGCACGGATCTCGAAAAGTTACCTGAGATCGACATATTATGCGTGTGTATCGGACAAACGAGTCAAAAGTTATGGTCGCCGGAAGTTTTTATAATTTCTCTCGTCGCTATTTCCATCTTGAGACGATGTATCTTTCGTCTCACTTCAGGTCCTTCATAATTTTTACGTGGACAACAGAACAAAGCGGAGCAAATTTGCATGACCCTAACGGCTCATGAAAAAGCCGGCCGAGCTTTTCACCGCCAGTGTATGCATATAGAAGTTGATTGCGCCTCACATGTCAGGTGCGATCATACCAGCACTAATGCACCGGATCCCATCAGAACTCCGCAGTTAAGCGTGCTTGGGCGAGAGTAGTACTAGGATGGGTGACCTCCTGGGAAGTCCTCGTGTTGCACCTCTTTTGGCATTTTCCTGTCGGCGTTGCTGCTCATTATGGGTCGGCGGCGGGAAAGCGGGGATGGAAGGGTGGATCCCGTCTGGAATCGACATATAATGCGTGTTGATCGGACAAACGAGTCGAAGGCCATGGCCTCCGTGGCTTTTTTTTTTTTTTTTAATTTATTATTATTTCATTTTTAAAAAATAAATCCAATACCGCTCAATAATAAGACCCTCAAAACACAGAAGACGGGGAGCTTTTTGGCGAATCGGTCGTCCCAAACCGCCTGCGGCAGTTTGCATCGCACGGATCTCGAAAAGTTACCTGAGATCGACATATTATGCGTGTGTATCGGACAAACGAGTCAAAAGTTATGGTCGCCGGAAGTTTTTATAATTTCTCTCGTCGCTATTTCCATCTTGAGACGATGTATCTTTCGTCTCACTTCAGGTCCTTCATAATTTTTACGTGGACAACAGAACAAAGCGGAGCAAATTTGCATGACCCTAACGGCTCATGAAAAAGCCGGTCGAGCTTTTCACCGCGGTGTATGCATATAGAAGTTGATTGCGCCTCACATGCCGGTGCGATCATACCAACACTAATGCACGGATCCCATCGAACTCCGCGATTAAGCGTGCTTGGGCGAGTAGTACTAGGATGGGTGACCTCTGGGAAGTCCTCGTGTTGCACCTCTTTTGGCATTTTCTGTCGGCGTTCTTTGCTCATTATGGGTCGGCCGGGGAAACGGGGATGGAAGGGTGGATCCCGTCTGGAATCGACATATAATGCGTGTTGATCGGACGAACGAGTCGAAGGCCATGGCCCCCGTGGCTTTTTTTTTTTTTTTTTTAATTTATTATTATTTCATTTTTAAAAAATAAATCTCAATAATAAGACCCTCAAAACACAGAAGACGGGGAGCTTTTTGGCGAATCGGTCGTCCCAAACCGCCTGCGGCAGTTTGCATCGCACGGATCTCGAAAAGTTACCTGAGATCGACATATTATGCGTGTGTATCGGACAAACGAGTCAAAAGTTATGGTCGCCGGAAGTT
This sequence comes from Styphnolobium japonicum, assembly GCA_023212625.1. Lineage (NCBI taxonomy): Eukaryota > Viridiplantae > Streptophyta > Magnoliopsida > Fabales > Fabaceae > Styphnolobium > Styphnolobium japonicum. The sequence continues at coordinate 30,513,428 of JALBWW010000009.1, forward strand.
TTTATAATTTCTCTCGTCGCTATTTCCATCTTGAGACGATGTATCTTTCGTCTCACTTGAGTCCTTCATAATTTTTACGTGGACAACGAGAACAAAGCGGAGCAAATTTGCATGACCCTAACGGCTCATGAAAAAGCGTAGAGCTTTTCACCGCCGGTGTATGCATATAGAAGTTGATTGCGCCTCACATGTCGGGTGCGATCATACTGCACTAATGCACCGGATCCCATCGAACTCCGCGATTAAGCGTGCTTGGGCGAGAGTAGTACTAGGATGGGTGACCTCTGGGAAGTCCTCGTGTTGCACCTCTTTTGGCATTTTCTGTCGGCGTTCTTTGCTCATTATGGAGTCCGGCGGCGGGAAACGGGGATGGAAGGGTGGATCCATCTGGAATCGACATATAATGCGTGTTGATCGGACGAACGAGTCGAAGGCCATGGCCCCCGTGGCTCTTTTTTTTTTTTTAATTTATTATTATTTCATTTTTAAAAAATAAATCTCAATAATAAGACCCTCAAAACACAGAAGACGGGGAGCTTTTTGGCGAATCGGTCGTCCCAAACCGCCTGCGGCAGTTTGCATCGCACGGATCTCGAAAAGTTACCTGAGATCGACATATTATGCGTGTGTATCGGACAAGCGAGTCAAAAGTTATGGTCGTAGGAAGTTTTTATAATTTCTCTCGTCGCTATTTCCATCTTGAGACGATGTATCTTTCGTCTCACTTGGGTCCTTCATAATTTTTACGTGGACAACAGAACAAAGCGGAGCAAATTTGCATGACCCTAACGGCTCATGAAAAAGCCGGCCGAGCTTTTCACCGCCAGTGTATGCATATAGAAGTTGATTGAGCCTCACATGTCAGGTGCGATCATACCAGCACTAATGCACCGGATCCCATCAGAACTCCACAGTTAAGCGTGCTTGGGCGAGAGTAGTACTAGGATGGGTGACCTCCTGGGAAGTCCTCGTGTTGCACCTCTTTTGGCATTTTCCTGTCGGCCTTGCTGCTCATTATGGGTCCGGCGACTGGGAAGCGGGGATGGAAGGGTGGATCCCGTCTGGAATCGACATATAATGCGTGTTGATCGGACAAACGAGTCGAAGGCCATGGCCTCCGTGGCTTTTTTTTAATTTATTATTATTTCATTTTTAAAAAATAAATCCAATACCGCTCAATAATAAGACCCTCAAAACACAGAAGACGGTGAGCTTTTTGGCGAATCGGTCGTCCCAAACCGCCTGCGGCAGTTGCATCGCACGGATCTCGAAAAGTTACCTGAGATCGACATATTATGCGTGTGTATCGGACAAACGAGTCAAAAGTTATGGTCGCCGGAAGTTTTTATAATTTCTCTCGTCGCTATTTCCATCTTGAGACGATGTATCTTTCGTCTCACTTGAGTCCTTCATAATTTTTACGTGGACAACGAGAACAAAGCGGAGCAAATTTGCATGACCCTAACGGCTCATGAAAAAGCCGGCCGAGCTTTTCACCGCCGGTGTATGCATATAGAAGTTGATTGCGCCTCACATGTCGGTGCGATCATACTGCACTAATGCCGGATCCCATCGAACTCACTTGATTAAGCGTGCTTGGGCGAGTAGTACTAGGATGGGTGACCTCTGGGAAGTCCTCGTGTTGCACCTCTTTTGGCATTTTCTGTCGGCGTTCTTTGCTCATTATGGAGTCCCGGCGGGAAACGGGGATGGAAGGGTGGATCCCGTCTGGAATCGACATATAATGCGTGTTGATCGGACAAGCGAGTCGAAGGCCATGGCCTCCGTGGCTTTTTTTTTTAATTTATTATTATTTCATTTTTAAAAATAAATCCAATACCGCTCAATAATAAGACCCTCAAAACACGAGAAGACGGGGAGCTTTTTGGCGAATCGGTCGTCCCAAACCGCTGCGGCGGTTGCATCGCACGGATCTCGAAAAGTTACACGAGATCGACATATTATGCGTGTGTATCGGACAAGCGAGTCAAAAGTTATGGTCGCGGAAGTTTTTATAATTTCTCTCGTCGCTATTTCCATCTTGAGACGATGTATCTTTCGTCTCACTTGAGTCCTTCATAATTTTTACGTGGACAACGAGAACAAAGCGGAGCAAATTTGCATGACCCTAACGGCTCATGAAAAAGCCGTAGAGCTTTTCACCGCGGTGTATGCATATAGAAGTTGATTGCGCCTCACATGTCAGGTGCGATCATACCAGCACTAATGCACCGGATCCCATCAGAACTCCGCAGTTAAGCGTGCTTGGGCGAGAGTAGTACTAGGATGGGTGACCTCCTGGGAAGTCCTCGTGTTGCACCTCTTTTGGCATTTCCTGTCGGCCTTCTTTGCTCATTATGGAGTCCCGGCGTGGGAAACGGGGATGGAAGGGTGGATCCGTCTGGAATCGACATATAATGCGTGTTGATCGGACAAGCAGTCGAAGGCCATGGCCTCCGTGGCTTTTTTTTAATTTATTATTATTTCATTTTTAAAAAATAAATCCAATACCGCTCAATAATAAGACCCTCAAAACCCAGAAGACGGGGAGCTTTTTGGCGAATCGGTCGTCCCAAACCGCCTGCGGCAGTTTGCATCGCACGGATCTCGAAAAGTTACCTGAGATCGACATATTATGCGTGTGTATCGGACAAACGAGTCAAAAGTTATGGTCGCCGGAAGTTTTTATAATTTCTCTCGTCGCTATTTCCATCTTGAGACGATGTATCTTTCGTCTCACTTCAGGTCCTTCATAATTTTTACGTGGACAACAGAACAAAGCGGAGCAAATTTGCATGACCCTAACGGCTCATGAAAAAGCCGTAGGAGCTTTTCACCGCCGGTGTATGCATATAGAAGTTGATTGCGCCTCACATGTCGAGTGCGATCATACCGGCACTAATGCAGGATCCCATCGAACTCCGCGATTAAGCGTGCTTGGGCGAGTAGTACTAGGATGGGTGACCTCTGGGAAGTCCTCGTGTTGCACCTCTTTTGGCATTTTCCTGTCGGCCTTGCTGCTCATTATGGGTCCGGCGACTGGGAAACGGGGATGGAAGGGTGGATCCCGTCTGGAATCGACATATAATGCGTGTTGATCGGACAAACGAGTCGAAGGCCATGGCCTCCGTGGCTTTTTTTTAATATATTATTATTTCATTATTAAAAATAAATCCAATACCGCTCAATAATAAGACCCTCAAAACACAGAAGACGGGGAGCTTTTTGGCGAATCGGTCGTCCCAAACCGCCTGCGGCAGTTTGCATCGCACGGATCTCGAAAAGTTACCTGAGATCGACATATTATGCGTGTGTATCGGACAAGCGAGTCAAAAGTTATGGTCGCGGAAGTTTTTATAATTTCTCTCGTCGCTATTTCCATCTTGAGACGATGTATCTTTCGTCTCACTTCGGGTCCTTCATAATTTTTACGTGGACAACGAGAACAAAGCGGAGCAAATTTGCATGACCCTAACGGCTCATGAAAAAGCGGCCGAGCTTTTCACCGCCGGTGTATGCATATAGAAGTTGATTGCGCCTCACATGTCGAGGTGCGATCATACAGCACTAATGCAGGATCCCATCGAACTCCGCGATTAAGCGTGCTTGGGCGAGAGTAGTACTAGGATGGGTGACCTCCTGGGAAGTCCTCGTGTTGCACCTCTTTTGGCATTTTCTGTCGGCCTTCTTTGCTCATTATGGGTCGGCGGCGGGAAACGGGGATGGAAGGGTGGATCCCGTCTGGAATCGACATATAATGCGTGTTGATCGGACGAACGAGTCGAAGGCCATGGCCCCCGTGGCTTTTTTTTTTTTTTTTTTTAATTTATTATTATTTCATTTTTAAAAAATAAATCTCAATAATAAGACCCACAAAACCACGACGAAGGGGAGCTTTTTGGCGAATCGGTCGGCCCAAACCGCCTGCGGCCGTGTGCATCGCACGGATCTCGAAAAGTTACACGAGATCGACATATTATGCGTGTGTATCGGACAAGCGAGTCAAAAGTTATGGTCGCCAGGAAGTTTTTATAATTTCTCTCGTCGCTATTTCCATCTTGAGACGATGTATCTTTCGTCTCACTTGGGTCATTCAAAATTTTTACGAGGACAACAGAACAAAGCGGACCAAAATTGCAAGACCATAAAGGCACATGAAAAAGCGGCCGAGCTTTTCACCGCCCGATGTATGCATATAGAAGTTGACTGCGCCTCACATGTCAGGTGCGATCATACCTGCACTAATGCACCGGATCCCATCAGAACTCCGCAGTTAAGCGCGCTTGGGCGAGAGTAGTACTAGGATGGGTGACCTCCTGGGAAGTCCTCGTGTTGCACCTCTTTTGGCATTTTCCTGTCGGCCTTGCTGCTCATTATGGGTCCGGCGACTGGGAAACGGGGATGGAAGGGTGGATCCCGTCTGGAATCGACATATAATGCGTGTTGATCGGACAAACGAGTCGAAGGCCATGGCCTCCGTGGCTTTTTTTTTTTTAATTTATTATTATTTCATTTTTAAAAAATAAATCCAATACCGCTCAATAATAAGACCCTCAAAACCCAGAAGACGGGGAGCTTTTTGGCGAATCGGTCGTCCCAAACCGCCTGCGGCAGTTTGCATCGCACGGATCTCGAAAAGTTACCTGAGATCGACATATTATGCGTGTGTATCGGACAAACGAGTCAAAAGTTATGGTCGTAGGAAGTTTTTATAATTTCTCTCGTCGCTATTTCCATCTTGAGACGATGTATCTTTCGTCTCACTTGAGTCCTTCATAATTTTTACGTGGACAACGAGAACAAAGCGGAGCAAATTTGCATGACCCTAACGGCTCATGAAAAAGCCGGTAGAGCTTTTCACCGCTGGTGTATGCATATAGAAGTTGATTGCGCCTCACATGTCGGGTGCGATCATACCACTAATGCACCGGATCCCATCGAACTCATGATTAAGCGTGCTTGGGCGAGAGTAGTACTAGGATGGGTGACCTCCTGGGAAGTCCTCGTGTTGCACCTCTTTTGGCATTTTCTGTCGGCGTTCTTTGCTCATTATGGGTCGGCGGCGGGAAAGCGGGGATGGAAGGGTGGATCCCGTCTGGAATCGACATATAATGCGTGTTGATCGGACAAGCGAGTCGAAGGCCATGGCCTCCGTGGCTTTTTTTTAATTTATTATTATTTCATTTTTAAAAAATAAATCCAATACCGCTCAATAATAAGACCCTCAAAACACGAGAAGACGGGGAGCTTTTTGGCGAATCGGTCGTCCCAAACCGCTGCGGCGGTTTGCATCGCACGGATCTCGAAAAGTTACACGAGATCGACATATTATGCGTGTGTATCGGACAAGCGAGTCAAAAGTTATGGTCGTAGGAAGTTTTTATAATTTCTCTCGTCGCTATTTCCATCTTGAGACGATGTATCTTTCGTCTCACTTCAGGTCCTTCATAATTTTTACGTGGACAACGAGAACAAAGCGGAGCAAATTTGCATGACCCTAACGGCTCATGAAAAAGCCTAGAGCTTTTCACCGCCGGTGTATGCATATAGAAGTTGATTGCGCCTCACATGTCGGTGCGATCATACCGCACTAATGCACCGGATCCCATCGAACTCCGCATGATTAAGCGTGCTTGGGCGAGAGTAGTACTAGGATGGGTGACCTCCTGGAAGTCCTCGTGTTGCACCTCTTTTGGCATTTTCTGTCGGCCTTCTTTGCTCATTATGGGTCGGCGGCGGAAAGCGGGGATGGAAGGGTGGATCCCGTCTGGAATCGACATATAATGCGTGTTGATCGGACAAGCGAGTCGAAGGCCATGGCCTCCGTGGCTTTTTTTTAATTTATTATTATTTCATTTTTAAAAAATAAATCCAATACCGCTCAATAATAAGACCCTCAAAACACGAGAAGACGGGGAGCTTTTTGGCGAATCGGTCGTCCCAAACCGCTGCGGCGGTTTGCATCGCACGGATCTCGAAAAGTTACACGAGATCGACATATTATGCGTGTGTATCGGACAAGCGAGTCAAAAGTTATGGTCGCGGAAGTTTTTATAATTTCTCTCGTCGCTATTTCCATCTTGAGACGATGTATCTTTCGTCTCACTTCAGTCCTTCATAATTTTTACGTGGACAACGAGAACAAAGCGGAGCAAATTTGCATGACCCTAACGGCTCATGAAAAAGCCGTAGAGCTTTTCACCGCCGGTGTATGCATATAGAAGTTGATTGCGCCTCACATGTCGGTGCGATCATACCGCACTAATGCACCGGATCCCATCGAACTCATGATTAAGCGTGCTTGGGCGAGAGTAGTACTAGGATGGGTGACCTCCTGGGAAGTCCTCGTGTTGCACCTCTTTTGGCATTTTCTGTCGGCCGTTCTTTGCTCATTATGGAGTCGGCGGCGGGAAAGCGGGGATGGAAGGGTGGATCCCGTCTGGAATCGACATATAATGCGTGTTGATCGGACAAGCGAGTCGAAGGCCATGGCCTCCGTGGCTTTTTTTAATTTATTATTATTTCATTTTTAAAAATAAATCCAATACCGCTCAATAATAAGACCCTCAAAACACGAGAAGACGGGGAGCTTTTTGGCGAATCGGTCGTCCCAAACCGCTGCGGCGGTTTGCATCGCACGGATCTCGAAAAGTTACACGAGATCGACATATTATGCGTGTGTATCGGACAAACGAGTCAAAAGTTATGGTCGCGGAAGTTTTTATAATTTCTCTCGTCGCTATTTCCATCTTGAGACGATGTATCTTTCGTCTCACTTCAGGTCCTTCATAATTTTTACGTGGACAACGAGAACAAAGCGGAGCAAATTTGCATGACCCTAACGGCTCATGAAAAAGCGGCCGAGCTTTTCACCGCCGGTGTATGCATATAGAAGTTGATTGCGCCTCACATGTCGAGGTGCGATCATACCGCACTAATGCACCGGATCCCATCAGAATTCCGCAGTTAAGCGCGCTTGGGCGAGAGTAGTACTAGGATGGGTGACCTCCTGGGAAGTCCTCGTGTTGCACCTCTTTTGGCATTTTCTGTCGGCCTTGCTGCTCATTATGGGTCCGGCGGGAAAGCGGGGATGGAAGGGTGGATCCCATCTGGAATCGACATATAATGCGTGTTGATCGGACAAACGAGTCGAAGGCCATGGCCTCCGTGGTTTTTTTTTTTAATTTATTATTATTTCATTTTTAAAAAATAAATCTCAATAATAAGACCCTCAAAACACAGAAGACGGGGAGCTTTTTGGCGAATCGGTCGTCCCAAACCGCCTGCGGCAGTTTGCATCGCACGGATCTCGAAAAGTTACCTGAGATCGACATATTATGCGTGTGTATCGGACAAACGAGTCAAAAGTTATGGTCGCCGGAAGTTTTTATAATTTCTCTCGTCGCTATTTCCATCTTGAGACGATGTATCTTTCGTCTCACTTCAGGTCCTTCATAATTTTTACGTGGACAACAGAACAAAGCGGAGCAAATTTGCATGACCCTAACGGCTCATGAAAAAGCCTAGAGCTTTTCACCGCCGGTGTATGCATATAGAAGTTGATTGCGCCTCACATGTCGGTGCGATCATACCACTAATGCACCGGATCCCATCAGAACTCCGCAGTTAAGCGCGCTTGGGCGAGAGTAGTACTAGGATGGGTGACCTCCTGGGAAGTCCTCGTGTTGCACCTCTTTTGGCATTTTCCTGTCGGCCTTGCTGCTCATTATGGGTCCGGCGACTGGGAAACGGGGATGGAAGGGTGGATCCCGTCTGGAATCGACATATAATGCGTGTTGATCGGACAAACGAGTCGAAGGCCATGGCCTCCGTGGCTTTTTTTAATTTATTATTATTTCATTTTTCAAAAATAAATCCAATACCGCTCAATAATAAGACCCTCAAAACACAGAAGACGGGGAGCTTTTTGGCGAATCGGTCGTCCCAAACCGCCTGCGGCAGTTTGCATCGCACGGATCTCGAAAAGTTACCTGAGATCGACATATTATGCGTGTGTATCGGACAAGCGAGTCAAAAGTTATGGTCGCGGAAGTTTTTATAATTTCTCTCGTCGCTATTTCCATCTTGAGACGATGTATCTTTCGTCTCACTTCGGGTCCTTCATAATTTTTACGTGGACAACGAGAACAAAGCGGAGCAAATTTGCATGACCCTAACGGCTCATGAAAAAGCCGGTAGAGCTTTTCACCGCCAGTGTATGCATATAGAAGTTGATTGCGCCTCACATGTCGGAGTGCGATCATACCACTAATGCACCGGATCCCATCGAACTCCGCATGATTAAGCGTGCTTGGGCGAGAGTAGTACTAGGATGGGTGACCTCCTGGGAAGTCCTCGTGTTGCACCTCTTTTGGCATTTCCTGTCAGCGTTGCTGCTCATTATGGGTCCGGCGGCGACTGGGAAACGGGGATGGAAGGGTGGATCCGTCTGGAATCGACATATAATGCGTGTTGATCGGACAAGCGAGTCGAAGGCCATGGCCTCCGTGGCTTTTTTTTAATTTATTATTATTTCATTTTTAAAAATAAATCCAATACCGCTCAATAATAAGACCCTCAAAACACGAGAAGACGGGGAGCTTTTTGGCGAATCGGTCGTCCCAAACCGCTGCGGCGGTTTGCATCGCACGGATCTCGAAAAGTTACACGAGATCGACATATTATGCGTGTGTATCGGACAAGCGAGTCAAAAGTTATGGTCGTAGGAAGTTTTTATAATTTCTCTCGTCGCTATTTCCATCTTGAGACGATGTATCTTTCGTCTCACTTCAGGTCCTTCATAATTTTTACGTGGACAACGAGAACAAAGCGGAGCAAATTTGCATGACCCTAACGGCTCATGAAAAAGCCGGCCGAGCTTTTCACCGCCAGTGTATGCATATAGAAGTTGATTGCGCCTCACATGTCAGGTGCGATCATACCTGCACTAATGCACCGGATCCCATCAGAACTCCCGCTGTTAAGCGATGCTTGGGCGAGAGTAGTACTAGGATGGGTGACCTCCTGGGAAGTCCTCGTGTTGCACCTCTTTTGGCATTTCCTGTCGGCGTTCTTTGCTCATTATGGGTCCCGGCGGGAAACGAGGATGGAAGGGTGGATCCCGTCTGGAATCGACATATAATGCGTGTTGATCGGACAACCGAGTCGAAGGCCATGGCCTCCGTGGCTTTTTTTTTTTTTTAATTTGTTATTATTTCATTTTTAAAAAATAAATCCAATACCGCTCAATAATAAGACACTCAAAACCAAGAAGTCGGGGAGCTTTTTGGCGTATCGGTCGTCGCAAACCGCCGCAGGCGGTTTGCATCGCACGGATCTCGAAAAGTTACGTGAGTTCGACATATTATGCGTGTGTATCGGACAAGCGAGTCAAAAGTTATGGTCGCGGAAGTTTTTATAATTTCTCTCGTCGCTATTTCCATCTTGAGACGATGTATCTTTCGTCTCACTTGAGGTCCTTCATAATTTTTACGTGGACAACGAGAACAAAGCGGAGCAAATTTGCATGACCCTAACGGCTCATGAAAAAGCCGTAGAGCTTTTCACCGCCAGTGTATGCATATAGAAGCTGACTGCGCCTCACATGTCAGGTGCGATCATACAGCACTAATGCACCGGATCCCATCAGAACTCCGCAATTAAGCGTGCTTGGGCGAGAGTAGTACTAGGATGGGTGACCTCCTGGGAAGTCCTCGTGTTGCACCTCTTTTGGCATTTTCTGTCGGCCTTCTTTGCTCATTATGGGTCGGCGGCAGGAAGCGGGGATGGAAGGGTGGATCCGTCTGGAATCGACATATAATGCGTGTTGATCGGACAAGCGAGTCGAAGGCCATGGCCTCCGTGGCTTTTTTTTAATTTATTATTATTTCATTTTTAAAAAATAAATCCAATACCGCTCAATAATAAGACCCTCAAAACACGAGAAGACGGGGAGCTTTTTGGCGAATCGGTCGTCCCAAACCGCTGCGGCGGTTTGCATCGCACGGATCTCGAAAAGTTACACGAGATCGACATATTATGCGTGTGTATCGGACAAGCGAGTCAAAAGTTATGGTCGCGGAAGTTTTTATAATTTCTCTCGTCGCTATTTCCATCTTGAGACGATGTATCTTTCGTCTCACTTGAGGTCCTTCATAATTTTTACGTGGACAACGAGAACAAAGCGGAGCAAATTTGCATGACCCTAACGGCTCATGAAAAAGCGTAGAGCTTTTCACCGCCGGTGTATGCATATAGAAGTTGATTGCGCCTCACATGTCGAGGTGCGATCATACCACTAATGCACCGGATCCCATCGAACTCAGCATTAAGCGTGCTTGGGCGAGAGTAGTACTAGGATGGGTGACCTCCTGGGAAGTCCTCGTGTTGCACCTCTTTTGGCATTTTCCTGTCGGCGTTGCTGCTCATTATGGGTCCGGCGACTGGGAAACGGGGATGGAAGGGTGGATCCCATCTGGAATCGACATATAATGCGTGTTGATCGGACAAACGAGTCGAAGGCCATGGCCACCGTGGCTTTTTTTTATTTATTATTATTTCATTTTTAAAAAATAAATCCAATACCGCTCAATAATAAGACCCTCAAAACACAGAAGACGGGGAGATTTATGGCGAATCGGTCGTCCCATACCGCCTGCGGCGGTTTGCATCGCACGGATCTCGAAAAGTTACCTGAGATCGACATATTATGCGTGTGTATCGGACAAGCGAGTCAAAAGTTATGGTCGCCGGAAGTTTTTATAATTTCTCTCGTCGCTATTTCCATCTTGAGACGATGTATCTTTCGTCTCACTTCCGGTCCTTCATAATTTTTACGTGGACAACAGAACAAAGCGGAGCAAATTTGCATGACCCTAACGGCTCATGAAAAAGCCGGTAGAGCTTTTCACCGCCGGTGTATGCATATAGAAGTTGATTGCGCCTCACATGTCGAGGTGCGATCATACCAGCACTAATGCACCGGATCCCATCAGAACTCCGCAATTAAGCGTGCTTGGGCGAGAGTAGTACTAGGATGGGTGACCTCCTGGGAAGTCCTCGTGTTGCACCTCTTTTGGCATTTTCTGTCGGCCTTCTTTGCTCATTATGGGTCGGCGGCGGGAAGCGGGGATGGAAGGGTGGATCCCGTCTGGAATCGACATATAATGCGTGTTGATCGGACAAACGAGTCGAAGGCCATGGCCTCCGTGGCTTTTTTTTTTTTTAATTTATTATTATTTCATTTTTAAAAAATAAATCCAATACCGCTCAATAATAAGACCCTCAAAACACAGAAGACGGGGAGCTTTTTGGCGAATCGGTCGTCCCAAACCGCCTGCGGCAGTTTGCATCGCACGGATCTCGAAAAGTTACCTGAGATCGACATATTATGCGTGTGTATCGGACAAACGAGTCAAAAGTTATGGTCGCCGGAAGTTTTTATAATTTCTCTCGTCGCTATTTCCATCTTGAGACGATGTATCTTTCGTCTCACTTCAGGTCCTTCATAATTTTTACGTGGACAACAGAACAAAGCGGAGCAAATTTGCATGACCCTAACGGCTCATGAAAAAGCCGTAGAGCTTTTCACCGCCGGTGTATGCATATAGAAGTTGATTGCGCCTCACATGTCGGTGCGATCATACCACTAATGCACCGGATCCCATCGAACTCCGCATGATTAAGCGCGCTTGGGCGAGAGTAGTACTAGGATGGGTGACCTCCTGGGAAGTCCTCGTGTTGCACCTCTTTTGGCATTTTCCTGTCGGCCTTGCTGCTCATTATGGGTCCGGCGACTGGGAAGCGGGGATGGAAGGGTGGATCCCGTCTGGAATCGACATATAATGCGTGTTGATCGGACAAACGAGTCGAAGGCCATGGCCTCCGTGGCTTTTTTTTTTTTAATTTATTATTATTTCATTTTTAAAAAATAAATCCAATACCGCTCAATAATAAGACCCTCAAAACACAGAAGACGGGGAGCTTTTTGGCGAATCGGTCGTCCCACACCGCCTGCGGCGGTTTGCATCGCACGGATCTCGAAAAGTTACCTGAGATCGACATATTATGCGTGTGTATCGGACAACCGAGTCAAAAGTTATGGTCGCCGGAAGTTTTTATAATTTCTCTCGTCGCTATTTCCATCTTGAGACGATGTATCTTTCGTCTCACTTCAGGTCCTTCATAATTTTTACGTGGACAACAGAACAAAGCGGAGCAAATTTGCATGACCCTAACGGCTCATGAAAAAGCCGGCCGAGCTTTTCACCGCCAGTGTATGCATATAGAAGTTGATTGCGCCTCACATGTCAGGTGCGATCATACCAGCACTAATGCACCGGATCCCATCAGAACTCCGCAGTTAAGCGTGCTTGGGCGAGAGTAGTACTAGGATGGGTGACCTCCTGGGAAGTCCTCGTGTTGCACCTCTTTTGGCATTTTCCTGTCGGCGTTGCTGCTCATTATGGGTCCGGCGGGAAACGGGGATGGAAGGGTGGATCCCATCTGGAATCGACATATAATGCGTGTTGATCGGACAAACGAGTCGAAGGCCATGGCCTCCGTGGCTTTTTTTTTTTTTTAATTTATTATTATTTCATTTTTAAAAAATAAATCCAATACCGCTCAATAATAAGACCCTCAAAACACAGAAGACGGGGAGCTTTTTGGCGAATCGGTCGTCCCAGGCGGTTTGCATCGCACGGATCTCGAAAAGTTACCTGAGATCGACATATTATGCGTGTGTATCGGACAAACGAGTCAAAAGTTATGGTCGCCGGAAGTTTTTATAATTTCTCTCGTCGCTATTTCCATCTTGAGACGATGTATCTTTCGTCTCACTTGAGGTCCTTCATATTTTTTACGTGGACAACATTACAAAGTGGAGCAAATTTGCATGACCCTTACGGCTCATTAAAAAGCGTAGAGCTTTTCACCGCCGGTGTATGCATATAGAAGTTGATTGCGCCTCACATGTCGGGTGCGATCATACCAAAGCACTAATGCACCGGATCCCATCGAACTCCGCGATTAAGCGTGCTTGGGCGAGAGTAGTACTAGGATGGGTGACCTCTGGGAAGTCCTCGTGTTGCACCTCTTTTGGCATTTTCTGTCGGCGTTCTTTGCTCATTATGGAGTCCGGCGGGAAAGCGGGGATGGAAGGGTTGATCCCGTCTGGAATCGACATATAATGCGTGTTGATCGGACAAGCGAGTCGAAGGCCATGGCCTCCGTGGCTTTTTTTTAATTTATTATTATTTCATTTTTAAAAAATAAATCCAATACCGCTCAATAATAAGACCCTCAAAACACGAGAAGACGGGGAGCTTTTTGGCGAATCGGTCGTCCCAAACCGCTGCGGCGGTTTGCATCGCACGGATCTCGAAAAGTTACACGAGATCGACATATTATGCGTGTGTATCGGACAAACGAGTCAAAAGTTATGGTCGCGGAAGTTTTTATAATTTCTCTCGTCGCTATTTCCATCTTGAGACGATGTATCTTTCGTCTCACTTCAGTCCTTCATAATTTTTACGTGGACAACGAGAACAAAGCGGAGCAAATTTGCATGACCCTAACGGCTCATGAAAAAGCGTAGAGCTTTTCACCGCCCGGTGTATGCATATAGAAGTTGATTGCGCCTCACATGTCGGGTGCGATCATACCTCACTAATGCACCGGATCCCATCGAACTCCGCATGATTAAGCGTGCTTGGGCGAGAGTAGTACTAGGATGGGTGACCTCCTGGGAAGTCCTCGTGTTGCACCTCTTTTGGCATTTTCTGTCGGCGTTCTTTGCTCATTATGGGTCCGGCGATGGAAAGCGGGGATGGAAGGGTGGATCCCGTCTGGAATCGACATATAATGCGTGTTGATCGGACAAGCGAGTCGAAGGCCATGGCCTCCGTGGCTTTTTTTTTTTTTTAATTTGTTTTTATTAAATTTTTAAAAATAAATCCAATACCGCTCAATAATAAGACCCTCAAAACACGAGAAGACGGGGAGCTTTTTGGCGAATCGGTCGTCCCAAACCGCTGCGGCGGTTTGCATCGCACGGATCTCGAAAAGTTACGAGATCGACATATTATGCGTGTGTATCGGACAAACGAGTCAAAAGTTATGGTCGCCGGAAGTTTTTATAATTTCTCTCGTCGCTATTTCCATCTTGAGACGATGTATCTTTCGTCTCACTTCAGGTCCTTCGTAATTTTTACGTGGACAACAGAACAAAGCGGAGCAAATTTGCATGACCCTAACGGCTCATGAAAAAGCCGGCCGAGCTTTTCACCGCCAGTGTATGCATATAGAAGTTGACTGCGCCTCACATGTCAGGTGCGATCATACCTGCACTAATGCACCGGATCCCATCAGAACTCCGCAGTTAAGCGCGCTTGGGCGAGAGTAGTACTAGGATGGGTGACCTCCTGGGAAGTCCTCGTGTTGCACCTCTTTTGGCATTTTCCTGTCGGCCTTGCTGCTCATTATGGGCGCGGCGACGGGTAAACGTGGTTGGAAGGGTGGATCCCGTCTGGAATCGACATATAATGCGTGTTGATCGGACAAACGAGTCGAAGGCCATGGCCTCCGTGGCTTTTTTTTTTTTTTTTTAATTTGTTATTATTTCATTTTTAAAAAATAAATCCAATACCGCTCAATAATAAGACCCTCAAAACCCAGAAGACGGGGAGCTTTTTGGCGAATCGGTCGTCCCAAACCGCCTGCGGCAGTTTGCATCGCACGGATCTCGAAAAGTTACCTGAGATCGACATATTATGCGTGTGTATCGGACAAACGAGTCAAAAGTTATGGTCGCCGGAAGTTTTTATAATTTCTCTCGTCGCTATTTCCATCTTGAGACGATGTATCTTTCGTCTCACTTCAGGTCCTTCGTAATTTTTACGTGGACAACAGAACAAAGCGGAGCAAATTTGCATGACCCTAACGGCTCATGAAAAAGCCGGCCGAGCTTTTCACCGCCGGTGTATGCATATAGAAGTTGATTGCGCCTCACATGTCGGTGCGATCATACCACTAATGCACCGGATCCCATCGAACTCCGCATGATTAAGCGTGCTTGGGCGAGAGTAGTACTAGGATGGGTGACCTCTGGGAAGTCCTCGTGTTGCACCTCTTTTGGCATTTTCTGTCGGCCTTCTTTGCTCATTATGGGTCGGCGGCGGGAAGCGGGGATGGAAGGGTGGATCCCGTCTGGAATCGACATATAATGCGTGTTGATCGGACAAGCGAGTCGAAGGCCATGGCCTCCGTGGCTTTTTTTTTAATTTATTATTATTTCATTTTTAAAAATAAATCCAATACCGCTCAATAATAAGACCCTCAAAACACGAGAAGACGGGGAGCTTTTTGGCGAATCGGTCGTCCCAAACCGCTGCGGCGGTTTGCATCGCACGGATCTCGAAAAGTTACCTGAGATCGACATATTATGCGTGTGTATCGGACAAACGACTAAATGGATATCGTCGACGGACGATTTTATGATTTGTCACGTCGCTATTTCCATCTTGGGACGATGTTTCTTTCGTCTCTCTTCGGGTCCTTCATAATTTTTACGTGGACAACGAGAACAAAGCGGAGCAAATTTGCATGACCCTAACGGCTCATGAAAAAGCCGTAGAGCTTTTCACCGCCGATGTATGCATATAGAAGTTGATTGCGCCTCACATGTCTGCGATCATACCACTAATGCACCGGATCCCATCGAACTCATGATTAAGCGCGCTTGGGCGAGAGTAGTACTAGGATGGGTGACCTCCTGGGAAGTCCTCGTGTTGCACCTCTTTTGGCATTTTCCTGTCGGCCTTGCTGCTCATTATGGGTCCGGCGACTGGGAAACGGGGATGGAAGGGTGGATCCCGTCTGGAATCGACATATAATGCGTGTTGATCGGACAAACGAGTCGAAGGCCATGGCCTCCGTGGCTTTTTTTTTTTTAATTTATTATTATTTCATTTTTAAAAAATAAATCCAATACCGCTCAATAATAAGACCCTCAAAACACAGAAGACGGGGAGCTTTTTGGCGAATCGGTCGTCCCAAACCGCCTGCGGCAGTTTGCATCGCACGGATCTCGAAAAGTTACCTGAGATCGACATATTATGCGTGTGTATCGGACAAACGAGTCAAAAGTTATGGTCGCCGGAAGTTTTTATAATTTCTCTCGTCGCTATTTCCATCTTGAGACGATGTATCTTTCGTCTCACTTCAAGTCCTTCATAATTTTTACGTGGACAACAGAACAAAGCGGAGCAAATTTGCATGACCCTAACGGCTCATGAAAAAGCCGTAGAGCTTTTCACCGCCGGTGTATGCATATAGAAGTTGATTGCGCCTCACATGTCGGGTGCGATCATACCAGACTAATGCACCGGATCCCATCGAACTCCATGATTAAGCGTGCTTGGGCGAGAGTAGTACTAGGATGGGTGAAATCCTGGGAAGTCCTCGTGTTGCACCTCTTTTGGCATTTTCTGTCGGCGTTCTTTGCTCATTATGGGTCGGCGGTGGGAAAGCGGGGATGGAAGGGTGGATCCCGTCTGGAATCGACATATAATGCGTGTTGATCGGACAAGCGAGTCGAAGGCCATGGCCTCCGTGGCTTTTTTTTAATTTATTATTATTTCATTTTTAAAAATAAATCCAATACCGCTCAATAATAAGACCCTCAAAACACGTAAGACGGGGAGCTTTTTGGCGAATCGGTCGTCCCAAACCGCTGCGGCTTGCATCGCACGGATCTCGAAAAGTTACCTGAGATCGACATATTATGCGTGTGTATCGGACAAACGAGTCAAAAGTTATGGTCGCCGGAAGTTTTTATAATTTCTCTCGTCGCTATTTCCATCTTGAGACGATGTATCTTTCGTCTCACTTCAGGTCCTTCATAATTTTTACGTGGACAACAGAACAAAGCGGAGCAAATTTGCATGACCCTAACGGCTCATGAAAAAGCCGTAGAGCTTTTCACCGCCCGGTGTATGCATATAGAAGTTGATTGCGCCTCACATGTCGGGTGCGATCATACCGACTAATGCACCGGATCCCATCAGAACTCCGCAGTTAAGCGCGCTTGGGCGAGAGTAGTACTAGGATGGGTGACCTCCTGGGAAGTCCTCGTGTTGCACCTCTTTTGGCATTTTCCTGTCGGCCTTGCTGCTCATTATGGGTCCGGCGACTGGGAAACGGGGATGGAAGGGTGGATCCCGTCTGGAATCGACATATAATGCGTGTTGATCGGACAAACGAGTCGAAGGCCATGGCCTCCGTGGCTTTTTTTTTTTTTTTTTAATTTGTTATTATTTCATTTTTAAAAAATAAATCCAATACCGCTCAATAATAAGACCCTCAAAACACAGAAGACGGGGAGCTTTTTGGCGAATCGGTCGTCCCAAACCGCCTGCGGCAGTTTGCATCGCACGGATCTCGAAAAGTTACCTGAGATCGACATATTATGCGTGTGTATCGGACAAACGAGTCAAAAGTTATGGTCGCAGGAAGTTTTTATAATTTCTCTCGTCGCTATTTCCATCTTGAGACGATGTATCTTTCGTCTCACTTCAGGTCCTTCATAATTTTTACGTGGACAACAGAACAAAGCGGAGCAAATTTGCATGACCCTAACGGCTCATGAAAAAGCCCGAGCTTTTCACCGCCCGATGTATGCATATAGAAGTTGATTGCGCCTCACATGTCGGGTGCGATCATACCGACTAATGCACCGGATCCCATCAGAACTCCGCAGTTAAGCGCGCTTGGGCGAGAGTAGTACTAGGATGGGTGACCTCCTGGGAAGTCCTCGTGTTGCACCTCTTTTGGCATTTTCCTGTCGGCCTTGCTGCTCATTATGGGTCCGGCGACTGGGAAACGAGGATGGAAGGGTGGATCCCGTCTGGAATCGACATATAATGCGTGTTGATCGGACAAGCGAGTCGAAGGCCATGGCCTCCGTGGCTTTTTTTTTAATTTATTATTATTTCATTTTTAAAAATAAATCCAATACCGCTCAATAATAAGACCCTCAAAACACGTAAGACGGGGAGCTTTTTGGCGAATCGGTCGTCCCAAACCGCTGCGGCGGTTTGCATCGCACGGATCTCGAAAAGTTACGAGATCGACATATTATGCGTGTGTATCGGACAAACGAGTCAAAAGTTATGGTCGCGGAAGTTTTTATAATTTCTCTCGTCGCTATTTCCATCTTGAGACGATGTATCTTTCGTCTCACTTGGGTCCTTCATAATTTTTACGTGGACAACGAGAACAAAGCGGAGCAAATTTGCATGACCCTAACGGCTCATGAAAAAGCGGCCGAGCTTTTCACCGCCCGGTGTATGCATATAGAAGTTGATTGCGCCTCACATGTCGGTGCGATCATACCACTAATGCACCGGATCCCATCGAACTCCGCATGATTAAGCGTGCTTGGGCGAGAGTAGTACTAGGATGGGTGACCTCCTGGAAGTCCTCGTGTTGCACCTCTTTTGGCATTTTCTGTCGGCGTTCTTTGCTCATTATGGGTCGGCGGGGGAAACGGGGATGGAAGGGTGGATCCCATCTGGAATCGACATATAATGCGTGTTGATCGGACAAACGAGTCGAAGGCCATGGCCTCCGTGTCTTTTTTTTTTTTTTTAATTTATTATTATTTCATTTTTAAAAAATAAATCCAATACCGCTCAATAATAAGACCCTCAAAACACAGAAGACGGTGAGCTTTTTGGCGAATCGGTCGTCCCAAACCGCCTGCGGCAGTTTGCATCGCACGGATCTCGAAAAGTTACCTGAGATCGACATATTATGCGTGTGTATCGGACAAACGAGTCAAAAGTTATGGTCGCCGGAAGTTTTTATAATTTCTCTCGTCGCTATTTCCATCTTGAGACGATGTATCTTTCGTCTCACTTCAGGTCCTTCATAATTTTTACGTGGACAACAGAACAAAGCGGAGCAAATTTGCATGACCCTAACGGCTCATGAAAAAGCCGGCCGAGCTTTTCACCGCCGGTGTATGCATATAGAAGTTGATTGCGCCTCACATGTCGAGGTGCGATCATACCACTAATGCACCGGATCCCATCGAACTCATGATTAAGCGTGCTTGGGCGAGAGTAGTACTAGGATGGGTGACCTCCTGGGAAGTCCTCGTGTTGCACCTCTTTTGGCATTTTCTGTCGGCCGTTCTTTGCTCATTATGGGTCCTGGCGGGAAAGCGGGGATGGAAGGGTGGATCCCGTCTGGAATCGACATATAATGCGTGTTGATCGGACGAACGAGTCGAAGGCCATGGCCTCCGTGGCTTTTTTTTTTTTTTTGAATTTATTATTATTTCATTTTTAAAAAATAAATCCAATACCGCTCAATAATAAGACCCTCAAAACACAGAAGACGGGGAGCTTTTTGGCGAATCGGTCGTCCCACACCGCCTGCGGCGGTTTGCATCGCACGGATCTCGAAAAGTTACCTGAGATCGACATATTATGCGTGTGTATCGGACAAACGAGTCAAAAGTTATGGTCGCCGGAAGTTTTTATAATTTCTCTCGTCGCTATTTCCATCTTGAGACGATGTATCTTTCGTCTCACTTCAGGTCCTTCATAATTTTTACGTGGACAACAGAACAAAGCGGAGCAAATTTGCATGACCCTAACGGCTCATGAAAAAGCGTAGAGCTTTTCACCGCCGGTGTATGCATATAGAAGTTGATTGCGCCTCACATGTCGGAGTGCGATCATACCACTAATGCACCGGATCCCATCGAACTCCGCATGCTTAAGCGTGCTTGGGCGAGAGTAGTACTAGGATGGGTGACCTCCGGGAAGTCCTCTTGTTGCACCTCTTATGGCATTTTCTGTCGGCGTTCTTTGCTCATTATGGGTCGGCGGAGGGAAACGGGGATGGAAGGGTGGATCCCGTCTGGAATCGACATATAATGCGTGTTGATCGGACAAACGAGTCGAAGGCCATGGCCTCCGTGGCTTTTTTTTTTTTAATTTATTATTATTTCATTTTTAAAAAATAAATCCAATACCGCTCAATAATAAGACCCTCAAAACACAGAAGACGGGGAGCTTTTTGGCGAATCGGTCGTCCCAAACCGCCTGCGGCAGTTTGCATCGCACGGATCTCGAAAAGTTACCTGAGATCGACATATTATGCGTGTGTATCGGACAAACGAGTCAAAAGTTATGGTCGCCGGAAGTTTTTATAATTTCTCTCGTCGCTATTTCCATCTTGAGACGATGTATCTTTCGTCTCACTTCATGTCCATCATAATTTTTACGTGGGACAACAGAACAAAGCGGAGCAAATTTGCATGACCCTAACGGCTCATGAAAAAGCCGTAGAGCTTTTCACCGCGTGTATGCATATAGAAGTTGAGTGCGCCTCACATGTCAGGTGCGATCATACCGGCACTAATGCACCGGATCCCATCGAACTCATGATTAAGCGTGCTTGGGCGAGAGTAGTACTAGGATGGGTGACCTCTGGGAAGTCCTCGTGTTGCACCTCTTTTGGCATTTTCTGTCGGCCTTCTTTGCTCATTATGGGTCCTGGGCGGAAAGCGGGGATGGAAGGGTGGATCCCGTCTGGAATCGACATATAATGCGTGTTGATCGGACAAACGAGTCGAAGGCCATGGCCTCCGTGGTTTTTTTTTTTTTTTAATTTATTATTATTTCATTTTTAAAAAATAAATCCAATACCGCTCAATAATAAGACCCTCAAAACACAGAAGACGGGGAGCTTTTTGGCGAATCGGTCGTCCCAAACCGCCTGCGGCAGTTTGCATCGCACGGATCTCGAAAAGTTACCTGAGATCGACATATTATGCGTGTGTATCGGACAAACGAGTCAAAAGTTATGGTCGCCGGAAGTTTTTATAATTTCTCTCGTCGCTATTTCCATCTTGAGACGATGTATCTTTCGTCTCACTTCATGTCCTTCATAATTTTTACGTGGACAACAGAACAAAGCGGAGCAAATTTGCATGACCCTAACGGCTCATGAAAAAGCCGGACGAGCTTTTCACCGCCAGTGTATGCATATAGAAGTTGATTGCGCCTCACATGTCAGGTGCGATCATACCAGCACTAATGCACCGGATCCCATCAGAACTCCGCAGTTAAGCGTGCTTGGGCGAGAGTAGTACTAGGATGGGTGACCTCCTGGGAAGTCCTCGTGTTGCACCTCTTTTGGCATTTTCCTGTCGGCGTTGCTGCTCATTATGGGTCCGGCGACTGGGAAACGGGGATGGAAGGGTGGATCCCGTCTGGAATCGACATATAATGCGTGTTGATCGGACAAACGAGTCGAAGGCCATGGCCTCCGTGGCTTTTTTTTTTTTAATTTATTATTATTTCATTTTTAAAAAATAAATCCAATACCGCTCAATAATAAGACCCTCAAAACACAGAAGACGGGGAGCTTTTTGGCGAATCGGTCGTCCCACACCGCCTGCGGCGGTTTGCATCGCACGGATCTCGAAAAGTTACCTGAGATCGACATATTATGCGTGTGTATCGGACAAACGAGTCAAAAGTTATGGTCGCCGGAAGTTTTTATAATTTCTCTCGTCGCTATTTCCATCTTGAGACGATGTATCTTTCGTCTCACTTCAGGTCCTTCATAATTTTTACGTGGGACAACAGAACAAAGCGGAGCAAATTTGCATGACCCTAACGGCTCATGAAAAAGCGTACGAGCTTTTCACCGCCGGTGTATGCATATAGAAGTTGATTGCGCCTCACATGTCGGGTGCGATCATACCGACTAATGCACCGGATCCCATCAGAACTCCGCAGTTAAGCGCGCTTGGGCGAGAGTAGTACTAGGATGGGTGACCTCCTGGGAAGTCCTCGTGTTGCACCTCTTTTGGCATTTTCCTGTCGGCCTTGCTGCTCATTATGGGTCCGGCGACTGGGAAACGGGGATGGAAGGGTGGATCCCGTCTGGAATCGACATATAATGCGTGTTGATCGGACAAACGAGTCGAAGGCCATGGCCTCCGTGGCTTTTTTTTTTTTTTAATTTATTATTATTTCATTTTTAAAAAATAAATCCAATACCGCTCAATAATAAGACCCTCAAAACACAGAAGACGGGGAGCTTTTTGGCGAATCGGTCGTCCCAAACCGCCTGCGGCAGTTTGCATCGCACGGATCTCGAAAAGTTACCTGAGATCGACATATTATGCGTGTGTATCGGACAAACGAGTCAAAAGTTATGGTCGCCGGAAGTTTTTATAATTTCTCTCGTCGCTATTTCCATCTTGAGACGATGTATCTTTCGTCTCACTTCAGGTCCTTCATAATTTTTACGTGGACAACAGAACAAAGCGGAGCAAATTTGCATGACCCTAACGGCTCATGAAAAAGCCGGCCGAGCTTTTCACCGCCAGTGTATGCATATAGAAGTTGATTGCGCCTCACATGTAGGTGCGATCATACCAGACTAATGCACCGGATCCCATCAGAACTCCGCAGTTAAGCGTGCTTGGGCGAGAGTAGTACTAGGATGGGTGACCTCCTGGGAAGTCCTCGTGTTGCACCTCTTTTGGCATTTTCCTGTCGGCGTTCTTTGCTCATTATGGGTCGGCGGGGAAAGCGGGGATGGAAGGGTGGATCCCGTCTGGAATCGACATATAATGCGTGTTGATCGGACAAGCGAGTCGAAGGCCATGGCCTCCGTGGCTTTTTTTTAATTTATTATTATTTCATTTTTAAAAATAAATCCAATACCGCTCAATAATAAGACCCTCAAAACACGAGAAGACGGGGAGCTTTTTGGCGAATCGGTCGTCCCAAACCGCTGCGGCGGTTTGCATCGCACGGATCTCGAAAAGTTACACGAGATCGACATATTATGCGTGTGTATCGGACAAACGAGTCAAAAGTTATGGTCGCGGAAGTTTTTATAATTTCTCTCGTCGCTACTTCCATCTTGAGACGATGTATCTTTCGTCTCACTTCAGGTCCTTCATAATTTTTACGTGGCCAACAGAACAAAGCGGAGCAAATTTGCATGACCCTAACGGCTCATGAAAAAGCCGGCCGAGCTTTTCACCGCCGATGTATGCATATAGAAGTTGATTGCGCCTCACATGTCGGGTGCGATCATACCAGACTAATGCACCGGATCCCATCGAACTCATGCTTAAGCGTGCTTGGGCGAGAGTAGTACTAGGATGGGTGACCTCCTGGGAAGTCCTCGTGTTGCACCTCTTTTGGCATTTTCTGTCGGCGTTCTTTGCTCATTATGGGTCGGCGGAGGGAAGCGGGGATGGAAGGGTGGATCCCGTCTGGAATCGACATATAATGCGTGTTGATCGGACAAGCGAGTCGAAGGCCATGGCCTCCCGTGTCTTTTTTTTTTTTTTTTTAATTTATTATTATTTCATTTTTAAAAATAAATCCAATACCGCTCAATAATAAGACCCTCAAAACACGTAAGACGGGGAGCTTTTTGGCGAATCGGTCGTCCCAAACCGCTGCGGCGGTTTGCATCGCACGGATCTCGAAAAGTTACCCGAGATCGACATATTATGCGTGTGTATCGGACAAACGAGTCAAAAGTTATGGTCGCGGAAGTTTTTATAATTTCTCTCGTCGCTATTTCCATCTTGAGACGATGTATCTTTCGTCTCACTTCAGGTCCTTCATAATTTTTACGTGGACAACGAGAACAAAGCGGAGCAAATTTGCATGACCCTAACGGCTCATGAAAAAGCCTACGAGCTTTTCACCGCCTGTATGCATATAGAAGTTGATTGCGCCTCACATGTCTGCGATCATACCACTAATGCACCGGATCCCATCGTAACTCATGATTAAGCGTGCTTGGGCGAGAGTAGTACTAGGATGGGTGACCTCCTGGGAAGTCCTCGTGTTGCACCTCTTTTGGCATTTTCTGTCGGCCGTTCTTTGCTCATTATGGAGTCGGCGGCGGGAAAGCGGGGATGGAAGGGTGGATCCCGTCTGGAATCGACATATAATGCGTGTTGATCGGACAAGCGAGTCGAAGGCCATGGCCTCCGTGGCTTTTTTTTTTTTTTTTTTAATTTATTATTATTTCATTTTTAAAAATAAATCCAATACCGCTCAATAATAAGACCCTCAAAACACGTAAGACGGGGAGCTTTTTGGCGAATCGGTCGTCCCAAACCGCTGCGGCGGTTTGCATCGCACGGATCTCGAAAAGTTACACGAGATCGACATATTATGCGTGTGTATCGGACAAACGAGTCAAAAGTTATGGTCGCTGAAGTTTTTATAATTTCTCTCGTCGCTATTTCCATCTTGAGACGATGTATCTTTCGTCTCACTTCAGGTCCTTCATAATTTTTACGTGGACAACGAGAACAAAGCGGAGCAAATTTGCATGACCCTAACGGCTCATGAAAAAGCCGTACGAGCTTTTCACCGCGGTGTATGCATATAGAAGTTGATTGCGCCTCACATGTCGAGGTGCGATCATACCACTAATGCACCGGATCCCATCGAACTCCGCAGATTAAGCGTGCTTGGGCGAGAGTAGTACTAGGATGGGTGACCTCTGGGAAGTCCTCGTGTTGCACCTCTTTTGGCATTTTCTGTCGGCCTTCTTTGCTCATTATGGGTCCGGCGGATCGGGAAACGGGGATGGAAGGGTGGATCCCGTCTGGAATCGACATATAATGCGTGTTGATCGGACAAGCGAGTCGAAGGCCATGGCCTCCGTGGCTTTTTTTTTAATTTATTATTATTTCATTTTTAAAAATAAATCCAATACCGCTCAATAATAAGACCCTCAAAACACGAGAAGACGGGGAGCTTTTTGGCGAATCGGTCGTCCCAAACCGCTGCGGCGGTTTGCATCGCACGGATCTCGAAAAGTTACACGAGATCGACATATTATGCGTGTGTATCGGACAAACGAGTCAAAAGTTATGGTCGTAGGAAGTTTTTATAATTTCTCTCGTCGCTATTTCCATCTTGAGACGATGTATCTTTCGTCTCACTTCAGGTCCTTCATAATTTTTACGTGGACAACGAGAACAAAGCGGAGCAAATTTGCATGACCCTAACGGCTCATGAAAAAGCCGTACGAGCTTTTCACCGCCGGTGTATGCATATAGAAGTTGATTGCGCCTCACATGTCGGGTGCGATCATACCGGCACTAATGCACCGGATCCCATCGAACTCCGCTTAAGCGTGCTTGGGCGAGAGTAGTACTAGGATGGGTGACCTCCTGGAAGTCCTCGTGTTGCACCTCTTTTGGCATTTTCTGTCGGCCTTCTTTGCTCATTATGGGTCCCAGGCGGGAAACGGGGATGGAAGGGTGGATCCCGTCTGGAATCGACATATAATGCGTGTTGATCGGACAAGCGAGTCGAAGGCCATGGCCTCCGTGGCTTTTTTTTTAATTTATTATTATTTCATTTTTAAAAATAAATCCAATACCGCTCAATAATAAGACCCTCAAAACACGAGAAGACGGGGAGCTTTTTGGCGAATCGGTCGTCCCAAACCGCTGCGGCGGTTTGCATCGCACGGATCTCGAAAAGTTACACGAGATCGACATATTATGCGTGTGTATCGGACAAACGAGTCAAAAGTTATGGTCGCGGAAGTTTTTATAATTTCTCTCGTCGCTATTTCCATCTTGAGACGATGTATCTTTCGTCTCACTTCGGTCCTTCATAATTTTTACGTGGACAACGAGAACAAAGCGGAGCAAATTTGCATGACCCTAACGGCTCATGAAAAAGCCGTAGAGCTTTTCACCGCCCGGTGTATGCATATAGAAGTTGATTGCGCCTCACATGTCGGGTGCGATCATACCAAAGACTAATGCACCGGATCCCATCAGAACTCCGCAGTTAAGCGCGCTTGGGCGAGAGTAGTACTAGGATGGGTGACCTCCTGGGAAGTCCTCGTGTTGCACCTCTTTTGGCATTTTCCTGTCGGCCTTGCTGCTCATTATGGGTCCGGCGACTGGGAAACGGGGATGGAAGGGTGGATCCCGTCTGAAATCGACATATAATGCGTGTTGATCGGACAAACGAGTCGAAGGCCATGGCCTCCGTGGCTTTTTTTTTAATTTATTATTATTTCATTTTTAAAAAATAAATCCAATACCGCTCAATAATAAGACCCTCAAAACACAGAAGACGGGGAGCTTTTTGGCGAATCGGTCGTCCCAAACCGCCTGCGGCAGTTTGCATCGCACGGATCTCGAAAAGTTACCTGAGATCGACATATTATGCGTGTGTATCGGACAAACGAGTCAAAAGTTATGGTCGCCGGAAGTTTTTATAATTTCTCTCGTCGCTATTTCCATCTTGAGACGATGTATCTTTCGTCTCACTTCGGGTCCTTCATAATTTTTACGTGGACAACAGAACAAAGCGGAGCAAATTTGCATGACCCTAACGGCTCATGAAAAAGCCGGCCGAGCTTTTCACCGCCAGTGTATGCATATAGAAGTTGACTGCGCCTCACATGTCAGGTGCGATCATACCTGCACTAATGCACCGGATCCCATCAGAACTCCGCAGTTAAGCGTGCTTGGGCGAGAGTAGTACTAGGATGGGTGACCTCCTGGGAAGTCCTCGTGTTGCACCTCTTTTGGCATTTTCCTGTCGGGCGTTGCTGCTCATTATGGGTCGGCGGCCCGGGAAAGCGGGGATGGAAGGGTGGATCCCGTCTGGAATCGACATATAATGCGTGTTGATCGGACAAGCGAGTCGAAGGCCATGGCCTCCGTGGCTTTTTTTTTAATTTATTATTATTTCATTTTTAAAAATAAATCCAATACCGCTCAATAATAAGACCCTCAAAACACGAGAAGACGGGGAGCTTTTTGGCGAATCGGTCGTCCCAAACCGCTGCGGCGGTTTGCATCGCACGGATCTCGAAAAGTTACCTCGAGATCGACATATTATGCGTGTGTATCGGACAAACGAGTCAAAAGTTATGGTCGCGGAAGTTTTTATAATTTCTCTCGTCGCTATTTCCATCTTGAGACGATGTATCTTTCGTCTCACTTCAGGTCCTTCATAATTTTTACGTGGACAACGAGAACAAAGCGGAGCAAATTTGCATGACCCTAACGGCTCATGAAAAAGCGTACGAGCTTTTCACCGCCCGGTGTATGCATATAGAAGTTGATTGCGCCTCACATGTCGTGCGATCATACCAAGCACTAATGCACCGGATCCCATCGAACTCCGCAGCTTAAGCGTGCTTGGGCGAGAGTAGTACTAGGATGGGTGACCTCCGGGAAGTCCTCGTGTTGCACCTCTTTTGGCATTTTCTGTCGGCGTTCTTTGCTCATTATGGGTCGGCGGTAGGAAAGCGGGGATGGAAGGGTGGATCCCGTCTGGAATCGACATATAATGCGTGTTGATCGGACAAGCGAGTCGAAGGCCATGGCCTCCGTGGCTTTTTTTTTAATTTATTATTATTTCATTTTTAAAAATAAATCCAATACCGCTCAATAATAAGACCCTCAAAACACGAGAAGACGGGGAGCTTTTTGGCGAATCGGTCGTCCCAAACCGCTGCGGCGGTTTGCATCGCACGGATCTCGAAAAGTTACCTCGAGATCGACATATTATGCGTGTGTATCGGACAAACGAGTCAAAATTTATGGTCGCAGGAAGTTTTTATAATTTCTCTCGTCGCTATTTCCATCTTGAGACGATGTATCTTTCGTCTCACATCAGGTCCTTCATAATTTTTACGTGGACAACAGAACAAAGCGGAGCAAATTTGCAAGACCCTAAAGGCACATGAAAAAGCCGTGAGCTTTTCACCGCCGATGTATGCATATAGAAGTTGATTGCGCCTCACATGTCGAGGTGCGATCATACCACTAATGCACCGGATCCCATCAGAACTCCGCAGTTAAGCGCGCTTGGGCGAGAGTAGTACTAGGATGGGTGACCTCCTGGGAAGTCCTCGTGTTGCACCTCTTTTGGCATTTTCCTGTCGGCCTTGCTGCTCATTATGGGTCCGGCGACTGGGAAACGGGGATGGAAGGGTGGATCCCGTCTGGAATCGACATATAATGCGTGTTGATCGGACAAACGAGTCGAAGGCCATGGCCTCCGTGGCTTTTTTTTTTTTTAATTTATTATTATTTCATTTTTAAAAAATAAATCCAATACCGCTCAATAATAAGACCCTCAAAACCCAGAAGACGGGGAGCTTTTTGGCGAATCGGTCGTCCCAAACCGCCTGCGGCAGTTTGCATCGCACGGATCTCGAAAAGTTACCTGAGATCGACATATTATGCGTGTGTATCGGACAAACGAGTCAAAAGTTATGGTCGCCGGAAGTTTTTATAATTTCTCTCGTCGCTATTTCCATCTTGAGACGATGTATCTTTCGTCTCACTTCAGGTCCTTCATAATTTTTACGTGGACAACAGAACAAAGCGGAGCAAATTTGCATGACCCTAACGGCTCATGAAAAAGCCGGCCGAGCTTTTCACCGCCAGTGTATGCATATAGAAGTTGATTGCGCCTCACATGTCTGCGATCATACCAGACTAATGCACCGGATCCCATCGAACTCAGCTTAAGCGCGCTTGGGCGAGAGTAGTACTAGGATGGGTGACCTCCTGGGAAGTCCTCGTGTTGCACCTCTTTTGGCATTTTCCTGTCGGCCTTGCTGCTCATTCTGGGTCCGGCGGGGAAAGCGGGGATGGAAGGGTGGATCCCGTCTGGAATCGACATATAATGCGTGTTGATCGGACAAGCGAGTCGAAGGCCATGGCCTCCGTGGCTTTTTTTTTAATTTATTATTATTTCATTTTTAAAAAATAAATCCAATACCGCTCAATAATAAGACCCTCAAAACACATAAGACGGGGAGCTTTTTGGCGAATCGGTCGTCCCAAACCGCCTGCGGCAGTTTGCATAGCACGGATCTCGAACAGTTACACGAGATCGACATATTATGCGTGTTTATCGGACAAACGAGTCAAAAGTTATGGTCGCGGAAGTTTTTATAATTTCTCTCGTCGCTATTTCCATCTTGAGACGATGTATCTTTCGTCTCACTTCGTGTCCTTCATAATTTTTACGTGGACAACGAGAACAAAGCGGAGCAAATTTGCATGACCCTAACGGCTCATGAAAAAGCGTAGAGCTTTTCACCGCCAGTGTATGCATATAGAAGTTGATTGCGCCTCACATGTCAGGTGCGATCATACCAGCACTAATGCACCGGATCCCATCAGAACTCCGCAGTTAAGCGTGCTTGGGCGAGAGTAGTACTAGGATGGGTGACCTCCTGGGAAGTCCTCGTGTTGCACCTCTTTTGGCATTTTCCTGTCGGCGTTGCTGCTCATTATTGGTCCTGCGTATTGGAAACGGGGATGGAAGGGTGGATCCCGTCTGGAATCGACATATAATGCGTGTTGATCGGACAAACGAGTCGAAGGCCATGGCCTCCGTGGCTTTTTTTTTTTTAATTTATTATTATTTCATTTTTAAAAAATAAATCCAATACCGCTCAATAATAAGACCCTCAAAACACCGAAGACGGGGAGCTTTTTGGCGAATCGGTCGTCCCAGGCAGTTTGCATCGCACGGATCTCGAAAAGTTACCTGAGATCGACATATTATGCGTGTGTATCGGACAAACGAGTCAAAAGTTATGGTCGCCGGAAGTTTTTATAATTTCTCTCGTCGCTATTTCCATCTTGAGACGATGTATCTTTCGTCTCACTTCAGGTCCTTCATAATTTTTACGTGGACAACAGAACAAAGCGGAGCAAATTTGCATGACCCTAACGGCTCATGAAAAAGCCTACGAGCTTTTCACCGCTGGTGTATGCATATAGAAGTTGATTGCGCCTCACATGTCGGTGCGATCATACTGCACTAATGCACCGGATCCCATCGTAACTCATGCTTAAGCGTGCTTGGGCGAGAGTAGTACTAGGATGGGTGACCTCCTGGGAAGTCCTCGTGTTGCACCTCTTTTGGCATTTTCTGTCGGCCTTCTTTGCTCATTATGGGTCGGCGGTGGGAAACGGATGGAAGGGTGGATCCCGTCTGGAATCGACATATAATGCGTGTTGATCGGACAAACGAGTCGAAGGCCATGGCCTCCGTGGCTTTTTTTTTTTTAATTTATTATTATTTCATTTTTAAAAAATAAATCCAATACCGCTCAATAATAAGACCCTCAAAACACAGAAGACGGGGAGCTTTTTGGCGAATCGGTCGTCCCAAACCGCCTGCGGCAGTTTGCATCGCACGGATCTCGAAAAGTTACCTGAGATCGACATATTATGCGTGTGTATCGGACAAACGAGTCAAAAGTTATGGTCGCCTAAGTTTTTATAATTTCTCTCGTCGCTATTTCCATCTTGAGACGATGTATCTTTCGTCTCACTTCGTGTCCTTCATAATTTTTACGTGGACAACGAGAACAAAGCGGAGCAAATTTGCATGACCCTAACGGCTCATGAAAAAGCGTAGAGCTTTTCACCGCCGATGTATGCATATAGAAGTTGATTGCGCCTCACATGTCGAGGTGCGATCATACCACTAATGCACCGGATCCCACCAGAACTCCGCACTTAAGCGTGCTTGGGCGAGAGTAGTACTAGGATGGGTGACCTCCTGGGAAGTCCTCGTGTTGCACCTCTTTTGGCATTTTCTGTCGGCCTTCTTTGCTCATTATGGGTCGGCGGTGGGAAACGGGGATGGAAGGGTGGATCCCGTCTGGAATCGACATATAATGCGTGTAGATCTGACAAGCGAGTCGAAGGCCATGGCCTCCGTGGCTTTTTTTTTAATTTATTATTATTTCATTTTTAAAAATAAATCCAATACCGCTCAATAATAAGACCCTCAAAACACGAGAAGACGGGGAGATTTTTGGCGAATCGGTAGTCCCAAACCGACTGCGGCTTTTTGCATCGCAATGATATCGAAAAGTTACATGAGATCGACATATTATGAGTGTGTATAGGTCAAACGAGTAAAAAGTTATGGTCGCTGAAGTTTTTATAATTTCTCTCGTCGCTATTTCCATCTTGAGACGATGTATCTTTCGTCTCACTTCAGGTCCTTCATAATTTTTTCGTGGACAACGAGAACAAAGCGGAGCAAATTTGCATGAACCTAACGGCTCATGAAAAAGCGTACGAGCTTTTCACCGCCGGTGTATGCATATAGAAGTTGATTGCGCCTCACATGTCGGGTGCGATCATACCAGACTAATGCACCGGATCCCATCGAACTCATGATTAAGCGTGCTTGGGCGAGAGTAGTACTAGGATGGGTGACCTCTGGGAAGTCCTCGTGTTGCACCTCTTTTGGCATTTTCTGTCGGCCGTTCTTTGCTCATTATGGGTCCGGTGACTGGGAAACGGGGATGGAAGGGTGGATCCCGTCTGGAATCGACATATAATGCGTGTTGATCGGACAAACGAGTCGAAGGCCATGGCCTCCGTGGCTTTTTTTTTTTTTTTTTAATTTTTTATTATTTCATTTTTAAAAAATAAATCCAATACCGCTCAATAATAAGACCCTCAAAACCCAGAAGACGGGGAGCTTTTTGGCGAATCGGTCGTCCCAAACCGCCTGCGGCAGTTTGCATCGCACGGATCTCGAAAAGTTACCTGAGATCGACATATTATGCGTGTGTATCGGACAAACGAGTCAAAAGTTATGGTCGCCGGAAGTTTTTATAATTTCTCTCGTCGCTATTTCCATCTTGAGACGATGTATCTTTCGTCTCACTTCAGGTCCTTCGTAATTTTTACGTGGACAACAGAACAAAGCGGAGCAAATTTGCATGACCCTAACGGCTCATGAAAAAGCCGGAAGCTTTTCA
Source organism: Styphnolobium japonicum (assembly GCA_023212625.1). Classification (NCBI taxonomy): domain Eukaryota; kingdom Viridiplantae; phylum Streptophyta; class Magnoliopsida; order Fabales; family Fabaceae; genus Styphnolobium; species Styphnolobium japonicum. The sequence continues at coordinate 30,545,282 of JALBWW010000009.1, forward strand.
CCGCCGGTGTATGCATATAGAAGTTGATTGCGCCTCACATGTCGGTGCGATCATACCGGCACTAATGCACCGGATCCCATCGTAACTCATGATTAAGCGTGCTTGGGCGAGAGTAGTACTAGGATGGGTGACCTCCTGGGAAGTCCTCGTGTTGCACCTCTTTTGGCATTTTCTGTCGGCGTTCTTTGCTCATTATGGGTCCTAAGATCGGGAAACGGGGATGGAAGGGTGGATCCCGTCTGGAATCGACATATAATGCGTGTTGATCGGACAAGCGAGTCGAAGGCCATGGCCTCCGTGGCTTTTTTTTTTAATTTATTATTATTTCATTTTTAAAAATAAATCCAATACCGCTCAATAATAAGACCCTCAAAACACGAGAAGACGGGAGCTTTTTGGCGAATCGGTCGTCCCAAACCGCTGCGGTTTGCATCGCACGGATCTCGAAAAGTTACACGAGATCGACATATTATGCGTGTGTATCGGACAAACGAGTCAAAAGTTATGGTCGCTGAAGTTTTTATAATTTCTCTCGTCGCTATTTCCATCTTGAGACGATGTATCTTTCGTCTCACTTCAGGTCCTTCATAATTTTTACGTGGACAACAGAACAAAGCGGAGCAAATTTGCATGACCCTAACGGCTCATGAAAAAGCCGGCCGAGCTTTTCACCGCCAGTGTATGCATATAGAAGTTGATTGCGCCTCACATGTCAGGTGCGATCATACCTGCACTAATGCACCGGATCCCATCAGAACTCCGCAGTTAAGCGCGCTTGGGCGAGAGTAGTACTAGGATGGGTGACCTCCTGGGAAGTCCTCGTGTTGCACCTCTTTTGGCATTTTCCTGTCGGCCTTGCTGCTCATTATGGGTCCGGCGACTGGGAAACGGGGATGGAAGGGTGGATCCCGTCTGGAATCGACATATAATGCGTGTTGATCGGACGAACGAGTCGAAGGCCATGGCCCCCGTGGCTTTTTTTTTTTTTTTTTTTTTAATTTATTATTATTTCATTTTTAAAAAATAAATCCAATACCGCTCAATAATAAGACCCTCAAAACACAGAAGACGGGGAGCTTTTTGGCGAATCGGTCGTCCCAAACCGCCTGCGGCAGTTTGCATCGCACGGATCTCGAAAAGTTACCTGAGATCGACATATTATGCGTGTGTATCGGACAAACGAGTCAAAAGTTATGGTCGCCGGAAGTTTTTATAATTTCTCTCGTCGCTATTTCCATCTTGAGACGATGTATCTTTCGTCTCACTTCAGGTCCTTCATAATTTTTACGTGGACAACGAGAACAAAGTGGAGCAAATTTGCATGACCCTACCGGCTCATGAAAAAGCCGGCCGAGCTTTTCACCGCCAGTGTATGCATATAGAAGTTGACTGCGCCTCACATGTCAGGTGCGATCATACCTGCACTAATGCACCGGATCCCATCAGAACTCCGCAGTTAAGCGCGCTTGGGCGAGAGTAGTACTAGGATGGGTGACCTCCTGGGAAGTCCTCGTGTTGCACCTCTTTTGGCATTTTCCTGTCGGCCTTTTTGCTCATTATGGGTCCGGCGACTGGGAAACGGGGATGGAAGGGTGGATCCCATCTGGAATCGACATATAATGCGTGTTGATCGGACAAACGAGTCGAAGGCCATGGCCTCCGTGGCTTTTTTTTTTTTTTTAATTTATTATTATTTCATTTTTAAAAAATAAATCCAATACCGCTCAATAATAAGACCCTCAAAACACAGAAGACGGGGAGCTTTTTGGCGAATCGGTCGTCCCAAACCGCCTGCGGCAGTTTGCATCGCACGGATCTCGAAAAGTTACCTGAGATCGACATATTATGCGTGTGTATCGGACAAACGAGTCAAAAGTTATGGTCGCCGGAAGTTTTTATAATTTCTCTCGTCGCTATTTCCATCTTGAGACGATGTATCTTTCGTCTCACTTCAGGTCCATCATAATTTTTACGTGGACAACAGAACAAAGCGGAGCAAATTTGCATGACCCTAACGGCTCATGAAAAAGCCGGCCGAGCTTTTCACCGCCAGTGTATGCATATAGAAGTTGACTGCGCCTCACATGTCAGGTGCGATCATACCTGCACTAATGCACCGGATCCCATCAGAACTCCGCAGTTAAGCGCGCTTGGGCGAGAGTAGTACTAGGATGGGTGACCTCCTGGGAAGTCCTCGTGTTGCACCTCTTTTGGCATTTTCCTGTCGGCCTTGCTGCTCATTATGGGTCCGGCGACTGGGAAACGGGGATGGAAGGGTGGATCCCGTCTGGAATCGACATATAATGCGTGTTGATCGGACGAACGAGTCGAAGGCCATGGCCCCCGTGGCTTTTTTTTTTTTTTTTAATTTATTATTATTTCATTTTTAAAAAATAAATCCAATACCGCTCAATAATAAGACCCTCAAAACACAGAAGACGGGGAGCTTTTTGGCGAATCGGTCGTCCCAAACCGGCTTCGGAGTTTTGTTTCTCACGGATCTCGAAAAGTTACCTGAGATCGACATATTATGCGTGTGTATCGGACAAACGAGTCAAAAGTTATGGTCGCTGAAGTTTTTATAATTTCTCTCGTCGCTATTTCCATCTTGAGACGATGTATCTTTCGTCTCACTTCAGGTCCTTCATAATTTTTACGTGGACAACGAGAACAAAGCGGAGCAAATTTGCATGACCCTAACGGCTCATGAAAAAGCCTAGAGCTTTTCACCGCCGGTGTATGCATATAGAAGTTGACTGCGCCTCACATGTCAGGTGCGATCATACCTGCACTAATGCACCGGATCCCATCAGAACTCCGCAGTTAAGCGCGCTTGGGCGAGAGTAGTACTAGGATGGGTGACCTCCTGGGAAGTCCTCGTGTTGCACCTCTTTTGGCATTTTCCTGTCGGCCTTGCTGCTCATTATGGGTCCGGCCGGGAAAGCGGGGATGGAAGGGTGGATCCCGTCTGGAATCGACATATAATGCGTGTTGATCGGACGAACGAGTCGAAGGCCATGGCCCCCGTGGCTTTTTTTTTTTTTTTTTTAATTTATTATTATTTCATTTTTAAAAAATAAATCCAATACCGCTCAATAATAAGACCCTCAAAACACAGAAGACGGGGAGCTTTTTGGCGAATCGGTCGTCCCAAACCGCCTGCGGCAGTTTGCATCGCACGGATCTCGAAAAGTTACCTGAGATCGACATATTATGCGTGTGTATCGGACAAACGAGTCAAAAGTTATGGTCGCCGGAAGTTTTTATAATTTCTCTCGTCGCTATTTCCATCTTGAGACGATGTATCTTTCGTCTCACTTCAGGTCCTTCATAATTTTTACGTGGACAACAGAACAAAGCGGAGCAAATTTGCATGACCCTAACGGCTCATGAAAAAGCCGGAAGCTTTTCACCGCCGGTGTATGCATATAGAAGTTGATTGCGCCTCACATGTCGGTGCGATCATACCGCACTAATGCACCGGATCCCATCGAACTCCGCAGATTAAGCGTGCTTGGGCGAGAGTAGTACTAGGATGGGTGACCTCTGGGAAGTCCTCGTGTTGCACCTCTTTTGGCATTTTCTGTCGGCCTTCTTTGCTCATTATGGGTCCGGCGGCGGGAAAGCGGGGATGGAAGGGTGGATCCCGTCTGGAATCGACATATAATGCGTGTTGATCGGACAAGCGAGTCGAAGGCCATGGCCTCCGTGGCTTTTTTTTTAATTTATTATTATTTCATTTTTAAAAAATAAATCCAATACCTCTCAATAATAAGACCCTCAAAACACAGAAGACGGGGAGCTTTTTGGCGAATCGGTCGTCCCAAACCGCCTGCGGCAGTTTGCATCGCACGGATCTCGAAAAGTTACCTGAGATCGACATATTATGCGTGTGTATCGGACAAACGAGTCAAAAGTTATGGTCGCCGGAAGTTTTTATAATTTCTCTCGTCGCTATTTCCATCTTGAGACGATGTATCTTTCGTCTCACTTCAGGTCCTTCATAATTTTTACGTGGACAACAGAACAAAGCGGAGCAAATTTGCATGACCCTAACGGCTCATGAAAAAGCCGTAGAGCTTTTCACCGCCGATGTATGCATATAGAAGTTGATTGCGCCTCACATGTCAAGTGCGATCATACCAGCACTAATGCACCGGATCCCATCAGAACTCCGCAGTTAAGCGTGCTTGGGCGAGAGTAGTACTAGGATGGGTGACCTCCTGGGAAGTCCTCGTGTTGCACCTCTTTTGGCATTTTCCTGTCGGCGTTGCTGCTCATTATGGGCTCGGCGACTGGGAAACGGGGATGGAAGGGTGGATCCCGTCTGGAATCGACATATAATGCGTGTTGATCGGACAAGCGAGTCGAAGGCCATGGCCTCCGTGGCTTTTTTTTTAATTTATTATTATTTCATTTTTAAAAATAAATCCAATACCGCTCAATAATAAGACCCTCAAAACACGTAAGACGGGGAGCTTTTTGGCGAATCGGTCGTCCCAAACCGCTGCGGCGGTTTGCATCGCACGGATCTCGAAAAGTTACCCGAGATCGACATATTATGCGTGTGTATCGGACAAACGAGTCAAAAGTTATGGTCGCGAAGTTTTTATAATTTCTCTCGTCGCTATTTCCATCTTGAGACGATGTATCTTTCGTCTCACTTCGTGTCCTTCATAATTTTTACGTGGACAACGAGAACAAAGCGGAGCAAATTTGCATGACCCTAACGGCTCATGAAAAAGCCGTACGAGCTTTTCACCGCTGTATGCATATAGAAGTTGATTGCGCCTCACATGTCGGGTGCGATCATACCACTAATGCACCGGATCCCATCGAACTCCGCAGCTTAAGCGTGCTTGGGCGAGAGTAGTACTAGGATGGGTGACCTCCGGGAAGTCCTCGTGTTGCACCTCTTTTGGCATTTTCTGTCGGCCTTCTTTGCTCATTATGGGTCCGGCAACTGGGAAACGGGGATGGAAGGGTGGATCCCGTCTGGAATCGACATATAATGCGTGTTGATCGGACAAACGAGTCGAAGGCCATGGCCTCCGTGGCTTTTTTTTTTTTTTTTAATTTGTTATTATTTCATTTTTAAAAAATAAATCCAATACCGCTCAATAATAAGACCCTCAAAACACAGAAGACGGGGAGCTTTTTGGCGAATCGGTCGTCCCAAACCGCCTGCGGCAGTTTGCATCGCACGGATCTCGAAAAGTTACCTGAGATCGACATATTATGCGTGTGTATCGGACAAACGAGTCAAAAGTTATGGTCGCCGGAAGTTTTTATAATTTCTCTCGTCGCTATTTCCATCTTGAGACGATGTATCTTTCGTCTCACTTCAGGTCCTTCATAATTTTTACGTGGACAACAGAACAAAGCGGAGCAAATTTGCATGACCCTAACGGCTCATGAAAAAGCCGGCCGAGCTTTTCACCGCCAGTGTATGCATATAGAAGTTGACTGCGCCTCACATGTCAGGTGCGATCATACCAGCACTAATGCACCGGATCCCATCAGAACTCCGCAGTTAAGCGTGCTTGGGCGAGAGTAGTACTAGGATGGGTGACCTCCTGGGAAGTCCTCGTGTTGCACCTCTTTTGGCATTTTCCTGTCGGCCTTGCTGCTCATTATGGGTCCGGCGACTGGGAAACGGGGATGGAAGGGTGGATCCCGTCTGGAATCGACATATAATGCGTGTTGATCGGACAAACGAGTCGAAGGCCATGGCCTCCGTGGCTTTTTTTTTTTTTTTTTTTTTAATTTATTATTATTTCATTTTTAAAAAATAAATCCAATACCGCTCAATAATAAGACCCTCAAAACACAGAAGACGGGGAGCTTTTTGGCGAATCGGTCGTCCCAAACCGCCTGCGGCAGTTTGCATCGCACGGATCTCGAAAAGTTACCTGAGATCGACATATTATGCGTGTGTATCGGACAAACGAGTCAAAAGTTATGGTCGCCGGAAGTTTTTATAATTTCTCTCGTCGCTATTTCCATCTTGAGACGATGTATCTTTCGTCTCACTTCAGGTCCTTCATAATTTTTACGTGGACAACATTACAAAGCGGAGCAAATTTTCATGACCCTAACGGATCATGAAAAAGCCTGACTAGCATTTCACCGCCAGTGTATGCATATAGAAGTTGATTGCGCCTCACATGCCAGGTGCGATCATACCAGCACTAATGCACCGGATCCCATCAGAACTCCGCAGTTAAGCGCGCTTGGGCGAGAGTAGTACTAGGATGGGTGACCTCCTGGGAAGTCCTCGTGTTGCACCTCTTTTGGCATTTTCCTGTCGGCCTTGCTGCTCATTATGGGTCCGGCGACTGGGAAACGGGGATGGAAGGGTGGATCCCGTATGGAATCGACATATAATGCGTGTTGATCGGACAAACGAGTCGAAGGCCATGGCCTCCGTGGCTTTTTTTTTTTTATAATTTATTATTATTTCATTTTTATAAAATAAATCCAATACCGCTCAATAATAAGACCCTCAAAACACATAAGACGGGGAGCTTTTTGGCGAATCGGTCGTCCCAAACCGCCTGCGGCAGTTTGCATCGCACGGATCTCGAAAAGTTACCTGAGATCGACATATTATGCGTGTGTATCGGACAAACGAGTCAAAAGTTATGGTCGCCGTAAGTTTTTATAATTTCTCTCGTCGCTATTTCCATCTTGAGACGATGTATCTTTCGTCTCACTTCAGGTCCTTCATAATTTTTACGTGGACAACGAGAACAAAGCGGAGCAAATTTGCATGACCCTAACGGCTCATGAAAAAGCCTACGAGCTTTTCACCGCCGGTGTATGCATATAGAAGTTGATTGCGCCTCACATGTCGGGTGCGATCATACCAAGACTAATGCACCGGATCCCATCAGAACTCCGCAGTTAAGCGTGCTTGGGCGAGAGTAGTACTAGGATGGGTGACCTCCTGGGAAGTCCTCGTGTTGCACCTCTTTTGGCATTTTCCTGTCGGCCTTCTTTGCTCATTATGGAGTCGGCGGCCCAGGAAACGGGGATGGAAGGGTGGATCCCGTCTGGAATCGACATATAATGCGTGTTGATCGGACAAACGAGTCGAAGGCCATGGCCTCCGTGGCTTTTTTTTTAATTTATTATTATTTCATTTTTAAAAAATAAATCCAATACCGCTCAATAATAAGACCCTCAAAACACAGAAGACGGGGAGCTTTTTGGCGAATCGGTCGTCCCACACCGCCTGCGGCGGTTTGCATCGCACGGATCTCGAAAAGTTACCTGAGATCGACATATTATGCGTGTGTATCGGACAAACGAGTCAAAAGTTATGGTCGCCGGAAGTTTTTATAATTTCTCTCGTCGCTATTTCCATCTTGAGACGATGTATCTTTCGTCTCACTTCAGGTCCTTCATAATTTTTACGTGGACAACAGAACAAAGCGGAGCAAATTTGCATGACCCTAACGGCTCATGAAAAAGCCGGCCGAGCTTTTCACCGCCAGTGTATGCATATAGAAGTTGATTGCGCCTCACATGTCGTGCGATCATACCAAAGACTAATGCACCGGATCCCATCAGAACTCCGCAGTTAAGCGCGCTTGGGCGAGAGTAGTACTAGGATGGGTGACCTCCTGGGAAGTCCTCGTGTTGCACCTCTTTTGGCATTTTCCTGTCGGCCTTGCTGCTCATTATGGGTCCGGCGACTGGGAAACGGGGATGGAAGGGTGGATCCCGTCTGGAATCGACATATAATGCGTGTTGATCGGACAATCGAGTCGAAGGCCATGGCCTCCGTGGCTTTTTTTTTAATTTATTATTATTTCATTTTTAAAAATAAATCCAATACCGCTCAATAATAAGACCCTCAAAACACGAGAAGACGGGGAGCTTTTTGGAGATTCGGTCGTCCGAAACCGCTTGCTGCAGTTTGCATGGCAAGGATCTCGAAAAGTTACCTCGAGATCGACATATTATGCGTGTGTATCGGACAAACGAGTCAAAAGTTATGGTCGCCGGAAGTTTTTATAATTTCTCTCGTCGCTATTTCCATCTTGAGACGATGTATCTTTCGTCTCACTTCAGGTCCTTCGTAATTTTTACGTGGACAACAGAACAAAGCGGAGCAAATTTGCATGACCCTAACGGCTCATGAAAAAGCCGGCCGAGCTTTTCACCGCCAGTGTATGCATATAGAAGTTGATTGCGCCTCACATGTCAGGTGCGATCATACCAGCACTAATGCACCGGATCCCATCAGAACTCCGCAGTTAAGCGCGCTTGGGCGAGAGTAGTACTAGGATGGGTGACCTCCTGGGAAGTCCTCGTGTTGCACCTCTTTTGGCATTTTCCTGTCGGCCTTCTTTGCTCATTATGGAGTCGGCGGCCACGGGGAAACGGGGATGGAAGGGTGGATCCCGTCTGGAATCGACATATAATGCGTGTTGATCGGACAAACGAGTCGAAGGCCATGGCCTCCGTGGCTTTTTTTTTTTTTTTTAATTTATTATTATTTCATTTTTAAAAAATAAATCCAATACCGCTCAATAATAAGACCCTCAAAACACAGAAGACGGGGAGCTTTTTGGCGAATCGGTCGTCCCAAACCGACTGCGGCGGTTTGCATCGCACGGATCTCGAAAAGTTACCTGAGATCGACATATTATGCGTGTGTATCGGACAAACGAGTCAAAAGTTATGGTCGCCGGAAGTTTTTATAATTTCTCTCGTCGCTATTTCCATCTTGAGACGATGTATCTTTCGTCTCACTTCAGTTCCTTCTTAATTTTTACGTGGACAACAGAACAAAGCGGAGCAAATTTGCATGACCCTAACGGCTCATGAAAAAGCCGGCCGAGCTGTTCACCGCCAGTGTATGCATATAGAAGTTGACTGCGCCTCACATGTCAGGTGCGATCATACCTGCACTAATGCACCGGATCCCATCAGAACTCCGCAGTTAAGCGCGCTTGGGCGAGAGTAGTACTAGGATGGGTGACCTCCTGGGAAGTCCTCGTGTTGCACCTCTTTTGGCATTTTCCTGTCGGCCTTGCTGCTCATTATGGGTCCGGCGACTGGGAAACGGGGATGGAAGGGTGGATCCCGTCTGGAATCGACATATAATGCGTGTTGATCGGACAAACGAGTCGAAGGCCATGGCCTCCGTGGCTTTTTTTTTTTTTTAATTTATTATTATTTCATTTTTAAAAAATAAATCCAATACCGCTCAATAATAAGACCCTCAAAACACGAGAAGACGGGAGCTTTTTGGCGAATCGGTCGTCCCAAACCGCTGCGGCGGTTTGCATCGCACGGATCTCGAAAAGTTACACGAGATCGACATATTATGCGTGTGAATCGGACAAACGAGTCAAAATTTAGGGTCGCCTGAAGTTTTTATAATTTCTCTCGTCGCTATTTCCATCTTGAGACGATGTATATTGCGTCTCACTTCAGGTCCATCATAATTTTTACGTGGACAACAGAACAAAGCGGACAAAATTTGCATGACCCTAACGGCTCATGAAAAAGCCGGCCGAGCTTTTCACCGCCAGTGTATGCATATAGAAGTTGATTGCGCCTCACATGTCAGGTGCGATCATACCAGCACTAATGCACCGGATCCCATCAGAACTCCGCAGTTAAGCGTGCTTGGGCGAGAGTAGTACTAGGATGGGTGACCTCCTGGGAAGTCCTCGTGTTGCACCTCTTTTGGCATTTTCCTGTCGGCGTTGCTGCTCATTATGGGTCGGCGGCAGGAAGCGGGGATGGAAGGGTGGATCCCGTCTGGAATCGACATATAATGCGTGTTGATCGGACAAACGAGTCGAAGGCCATGGCCTCCGTGGCTTTTTTTTTTTAATTTATTATTATTTCATTTTTAAAAAATAAATCCAATACCGCTCAATAATAAGACCCTCAAAACACAGAAGACGGGGAGCTTTTTGGCGAATCGGTCGTCCCACACCGCCTGCGGCGGTTTGCATCGCACGGATCTCGAAAAGTTACCTGAGATCGACATATTATGCGTGTGTATCGGACAAACGAGTCAAAAGTTATGGTCGCCGGAAGTTTTTATAATTTCTCTCGTCGCTATTTCCATCTTGAGACGATGTATCTTTCGTCTCACTTCAGGTCCTTCATAATTTTTACGTGGACAACAGAACAAAGCGGAGCAAATTTGCATGACCCTAACGGCTCATGAAAAAGCCGGCCGAGCTTTTCACCGCCAGTGTATGCATATAGAAGTTGATTGCGCCTCACATGTCAGGTGCGATCATACCAGCACTAATGCACCGGATCCCATCAGAACTCCGCAGTTAAGCGTGCTTGGGCGAGAGTAGTACTAGGATGGGTGACCTCCTGGAAGTCCTCGTAGTGCACCTCTTTTGGCATTTTCTGTCGGCGTTCTTTGCTCATTATGGGTCGGCGGCGGAAAGCGGGGATGGAAGGGTGGATCCCGTCTGGAATCGACATATAATGCGTGTTGATCGGACAAGCGAGTCGAAGGCCATGGCCTCCGTGGCTTTTTTTTTTTTTTTTAATTTATTATTATTTCATTTTTAAAAATAAATCCAATACCGCTCAATAATAAGACCCTCAAAACACGTAAGACGGGAGCTTTTTGGCGAATCGGTCGTCCCAAACCGCTGCGGCGGTTTGCATCGCACGGATCTCGAAAAGTTACCTCGAGATCGACATATTATGCGTGTGTATCGGACAAACGAGTCAAAAGTTATGGTCGCCTAAGTTTTTATAATTTCTCTCGTCGCTATTTCCATCTTGAGACGATGTATCTTTCGTCTCACTTCAGTCCTTCATAATTTTTACGTGGACAACAGAACAAAGCGGAGCAAATTTGCATGACCCTAACGGCTCATGAAAAAGCGGCCGAGCTTTTCACCGCCCGGTGTATGCATATAGAAGTTGATTGCGCCTCACATGTCGTGTGCGATCATACCAAGCACTAATGCACCGGATCCCATCGAACTCCGCAGCTTAAGCGTGCTTGGGCGAGAGTAGTACTAGGATGGGTGACCTCCTGGGAAGTCCTCGTGTTGCACCTCTTTTGGCATTTTCTGTCGGCCTTCTTTGCTCATTATGGGTCCGGATCGGGAAACGGGATGGAAGGGTGGATCCCGTCTGAAATCGACATATAATGCGTGTTGATCGGACAAACGAGTCGAAGGCCATGGCCTCCGTGGCTTTTTTTTTAATTTATTATTATTTCATTTTTAAAAAATAAATCCAATACCGCTCAATAATAAGACCCTCAAAACACATAAGACGGGGAGCTTTTTTGCAAATCGGTCGTCCCAGGCGGTTTGCATCGCACGGAACTCGAAAAGTGACCTGAGATCGACATATTATGCGTGTGTATCGGACAAACGAGTCAAAAGTTATGGTCGCCGGAAGTTTTTATAATTTCTCTCGTCGCTATTTCCATCTTGAGACGATGTATCTTTCGTCTCACTTCAGGTCCTTCGTAATTTTTACGTGGACAACAGAACAAAGCGGAGCAAATTTGCATGACCCTAACGGCTCATGAAAAAGCCGGCCGAGCTTTTCACCGCCAGTGTATGCATATAGAAGTTGACTGCGCCTCACATGTCAGGTGCGATCATACCTGCACTAATGCACCGGATCCCATCAGAACTCCGCAGTTAAGCGCGCTTGGGCGAGAGTAGTACTAGGATGGGTGACCTCCTGGGAAGTCCTCGTGTTGCACCTCTTTTGGCATTTTCTGTCGGCCGTTCTGCTCATTATGGGTCCGGCGACTGGGAAACGGGGATGGAAGGGTGGATCCCGTCTGGAATCGACATATAATGCGTGTTGATCGGACAAACGAGTCGAAGGCCATGGCCTCCGTGGCTTTTTTTTTTTTTTTTAATTTGTTATTATTTCATTTTTAAAAAATAAATCCAATACCGCTCAATAATAAGACCCTCAAAACACAGAAGACGGTGAGCTTTTTGGCGAATCGGTCGTCCCAAACCGCCTGCGGCAGTTTGCATCGCACGGATCTCGAAAAGTTACCTGAGATCGACATATTATGCGTGTGTATCGGACAAACGAGTCAAAAGTTATGGTCGCCGGAAGTTTTTATAATTTCTCTCGTCGCTATTTCCATCTTGAGACGATGTATCTTTCGTCTCACTTCAGGTCCTTCATAATTTTTACGTGGACAACAGAACAAAGCGGAGCAAATTTGCATGACCCTAACGGCTCATGAAAAAGCCGGAGCTTTTCACCGCCCGGTGTATGCATATAGAAGTTGATTGCGCCTCACATGTCGTGCGATCATACCAGCACTAATGCACCGGATCCCATCGAACTCCGAAGCTTAAGCGTGCTTGGGCGAGAGTAGTACTAGGATGGGTGACCTCCGGGAAGTCCTCGTGTTGCACCTCTTTTGGCATTTTCTGTCGGCGTTCTTTGCTCATTATGGGTCGGCGGCGGGAAGCGGGGATGGAAGGGTGGATCCCGTCTGGAATCGACATATAATGCGTGTTGATCGGACAAGCGAGTCGAAGGCCATGGCCTCCGTGGCTTTTTTTTTAATTTATTATTATTTCATTTTTAAAAATAAATCCAATACCGCTCAATAATAAGACCCTCAAAACCCAGAAGACGGGGAGCTTTTTGGCGAATCGGTCGTCCCAAACCGCCTGCGGCAGTTTGCATCGCACGGATCTCGAAAAGTTACCTGAGATCGACATATTATGCGTGTGTATCGGACAAACGAGTCAAAAGTTATGGTCGCCGGAAGTTTTTATAATTTCTCTCGTCGCTATTTCCATCTTGAGACGATGTATCTTTCGTCTCACTTCAGGTCCTTCATAATTTTTACGTGGACAACAGAACAAAGCGGAGCAAATTTGCATGACCCTAACGGCTCATGAAAAAGCCGGCCGAGCTTTTCACCGCCAGTGTATGCATATAGAAGTTGATTGCGCCTCACATGTCAGGTGCGATCATACCAGCACTAATGCACCGGATCCCATCAGAACTCCGCAGTTAAGCGTGCTTGGGCGAGAGTAGTACTAGGATGGGTGACCTCCTGGGAAGTCCTCGTGTTGCACCTCTTTTGGCATTTTCCTGTCGGCCTTGCTGCTCATTATGGGTCCGGCGACTGGGAAACGGGGATGGAAGGGTGGATCCCGTCTGGAATCGACATATAATGCGTGTTGATCGGACAAACGAGTCGAAGGCCATGGCCTCCGTGGCTTTTTTTTTTTTAATTTATTATTATTTCATTTTTAAAAAATAAATCCAATACCGCTCAATAATAAGACCCTCAAAACACGAGAAGACGGGGAGCTTTTTGGCGAATCGGTCGTCCCAAACCGACTGCGGCGGTTTGCATCGCACGGATCTCGAAAAGTTACCTCGAGATCGACATATTATGCGTGTGTATCGGACAAACGAGTCAAAAGTTATGGTCGGAAGTTTTTATAATTTCTCTCGTCGCTATTTCCATCTTGAGACGATGTATCTTTCGTCACCCTTCAGGTCCTTCATAATTTTTACGTGGACAACAGAACAAAGCGGAGCAAATTTGCATGACCCTAACGGCTCATGAAAAAGCCGGCCGAGCTTTTCACCGCCGGTGTATGCATATAGAAGTTGATTGCGCCTCACATGTCGTGCGATCATACCACTAATGCACCGGATCCCATCGAACTCCGCTTAAGCGTGCTTGGGCGAGAGTAGTACTAGGATGGGTGACCTCCTGGGAAGTCCTCGTGTTGCACCTCTTTTGGCATTTTCTGTCGGCCTTCTTTGCTCATTATGGGTCCGGATCGGGAAACGGGATGGAAGGGTGGATCCCGTCTGGAATCGACATATAATGCGTGTTGATCGGACAAACGAGTCGAAGGCCATGGCCTCCGTGGCTTTTTTTTTTAATTTATTTTTATATCATTTTTTAAAAAAAAATCCAATACCGCTCCATAATAAGACCCTCAAAACACGTAAGACGGGGAGCTTTTTGGCGAATCGGTCGTCCCAGCGGCGGTTTGCATCGCACGGATCTCGAAAAGTTACCTGAGATCGACATATTATGCGTGTGTATCGGACAAACGAGTCAAAAGTTATGGTCGCCGGAAGTTTTTATAATTTCTCTCGTCGCTATTTCCATCTTGAGACGATGTATCTTTCGTCTCACTTCAGGTCCTTCATAATTTTTACGTGGACAACAGAACAAAGCGGAGCAAATTTGCATGACCCTAACGGCTCATGAAAAAGCCTACGAGCTTTTCACCGCCAGTGTATGCATATAGAAGTTGATTGCGCCTCACATGTCAGGTGCGATCATACCAGCACTAATGCACCGGATCCCATCAGAACTCCGCAGTTAAGCGCGCTTGGGCGAGAGTAGTACTAGGATGGGTGACCTCCTGGGAAGTCCTCGTGTTGCACCTCTTTTGGCATTTTCCTGTCGGCCTTGCTGCTCATTATGGGTCCGGCGACTGGGAAACGGGGATGGAAGGGTGGATCCCGTCTGGAATCGACATATAATGCGTGTTGATCGGACAAACGAGTCGAAGGCCATGGCCTCCGTGGCTTTTTTTTTTTTTTTTTTAATTTGTTATTATTTCATTTTTAAAAAATAAATCCAATACCGCTCAATAATAAGACCCTCAAAACACAGAAGACGGGGAGCTTTTTGGCGAATCGGTCGTCCCAAACCGCCTGCGGCGGTTTGCATCGCACGGATCTCGAAAAGTTACCTGAGATCGACATATTATGCGTGTGTATCGGACAAACGAGTCAAAAGTTATGGTCGCCGGAAGTTTTTATAATTTCTCTCGTCGCTATTTCCATCTTGAGACGATGTATCTTTCGTCTCACTTCAGGTCCTTCATAATTTTTACGTGGACAACAGAACAAAGCGGAGCAAATTTGCATGACCCTAACGGCTCATGAAAAAGCCTACGAGCTTTTCACCGCCTGTATGCATATAGAAGTTGATTGCGCCTCACATGTCGTGCGATCATACCACTAATGCACCGGATCCCATCGTAACTCAGCTTAAGCGAGCTTGGGCGAGAGTAGTACTAGGATGGGTGACCTCCTGGGAAGTCCTCGTGTTGCACCTCTTTTGGCATTTTCTGTCGGCGTTCTTTGCTCATTATGGGTCCTATGATCGGGAAACGGGTTTGGATGGGTGTATCCCATATGGAATCGACATATAATGCGTGTTGATCGGACAAACGAGTCGAAGGCCATGGCCTCCGTTGCTTTTTTTTTTTTAATTTATTATTATTTCATTTTAAAAAAATAAATCCAATACGGCGCAATAATAAGACCCTCAAAACACGTAAGACGGGAGCTTTTTGGCGAATCGGTCGTCCCAAACCGCCTGCGGCAGTTTGCATCGCACGGATCTCGAAAAGTTACCTGAGATCGACATATTATGCGTGTGTATCGGACAAACGAGTCAAAAGTTATGGTCGCCTAAGTTTTTATAATTTCTCTCGTCGCTATTTCCATCTTGAGACGATGTATCTTTCGTCTCACTTCGTGTCCTTCATAATTTTTACGTGCACAACAGAACAAATCACAGCAAATATGCATGACCCAAACGGCTAATGAAAAAGCCGGCCGAGCTTTTCACCGCCAGTGTATGCATATAGAAGTTGATTGCGCCTCACATGTCAGGTGCGATCATACCTGCACTAATGCACCGGATCCCATCAGAACTCCGCAGTTAAGCGCGCTTGGGCGAGAGTAGTACTAGGATGGGTGACCTCCTGGGAAGTCCTCGTGTTGCACCTCTTTTGGCATTTTCCTGTCGGCCTTGCTGCTCATTATGGGTCCGGCGACTGGGAAACGGGGATGGAAGGGTGGATCCCGTCTGGAATCGACATATAATGCGTGTTGATCGGACAAACGAGTCGAAGGCCATGGCCTCCGTGGCTTTTTTTTTTTTTTTTTAATTTATTATTATTTCATTTTTAAAAAATAAATCCAATACCGCTCAATAATAAGACCCTCAAAACACAGAAGACGGGGAGCTTTTTGGCGAATCGGTCGTCCCAAACCGCCTGCGGCAGTTTGCATCGCACGGATCTCGAAAAGTTACCTGAGATCGACATATTATGCGTGTGTATCGGACAAACGAGTCAAAAGTTATGGTCGCCGGAAGTTTTTATAATTTCTCTCGTCGCTATTTCCATCTTGAGACGATGTATCTTTCGTCTCACTTCAGGTCCTTCATAATTTTTACGTGGACAACAGAACAAAGCGGAGCAAATTTGCATGACCCTAACGGCTCATGAAAAAGCCGGCCGAGCTTTTCACCGCCAGTGTATGCATATAGAAGTTGATTGCGCCTCACATGCCAGGTGCGATCATACCAGCACTAATGCACCGGATCCCATCAGAACTCCGCAGTTAAGCGTGCTTGGGCGAGAGTAGTACTAGGATGGGTGACCTCCTGGGAAGTCCTCGTGTTGCACCTCTTTTGGCATTTTCCTGTCGGCCTTGCTGCTCATTATGGGTCCGGCGACTGGGAAACGGGGATGGAAGGGTGGATCCCGTCTGGAATCGACATATAATGCGTGTTGATCGGACGAACGAGTCGAAGGCCATGGCCCCCGTGGCTTTTTTTTTTTTTTTTTTTTTTAATTTATTATTATTTCATTTTTAAAAAATAAATCTCAATAATAAGACCCTCAAAACACAGAAGACGGGGAGCTTTTTGGCGAATCGGTCGTCCCAAACCGCCTGCGGCAGTTTGCATCGCACGGATCTCGAAAAGTTACCTGAGATCGACATATTATGCGTGTGTATCGGACAAACGAGTCAAAAGTTATGGTCGCCGGAAGTTTTTATAATTTCTCTCGTCGCTATTTCCATCTTGAGACGATGTATCTTTCGTCTCACTTCAGGTCCTTCATAATTTTTACGTGGACAACAGAACAAAGCGGAGCAAATTTGCATGACCCTAACGGCTCATGAAAAAGCCTACGAGCTTTTCACCGCCGTGTATGCATATAGAAGTTGATTGCGCCTCACATGTCGTGCGATCATACCGCACTAATGCACCGGATCCCATCGAACTCAGCTTAAGCGTGCTTGGGCGAGAGTAGTACTAGGATGGGTGACCTCCTGGGAAGTCCTCGTGTTGCACCTCTTTTGGCATTTTCTGTCGGCGTTCTTTGCTCATTATGGGTCCGGCCGGGAAACGGGGATGGAAGGGTGGATCCCGTCTGGAATCGACATATAATGCGTGTTGATCGGACGAACGAGTCGAAGGCCATGGCCCCCGTGGCTTTTTTTTTTTTTTTTTTTTAATTTATTATTATTTAATTTTTAAAAAATAAATCCAATACCGCGAAATAATAAGAACCACAAAACAAACACTAAGGGGAGCTTTTTGGCGAATCGGTCGGCCCAAACCGCTGCGGCGGTTTGCATCGCACGGATCTCGAAAAGTTACCTCGAGATCGACATATTATGCGTGTGTATCGGACAAACGAGTCAAAAGTTATGTCGGCTGAAGTTTTTATAATTTCTCTCGTCGCTATTTCCATCTTGAGACGATGTATCTTTCGTCTCACTTCAGGTCCTTCATAATTTTTACGTGGACAACAGAACAAAGCGGAGCAAATTTGCATGACCCTAACGGCTCATGAAAAAGCCGGCCGAGCTTTTCACCGCCAGTGTATGCATATAGAAGTTGATTGCGCCTCACATGTCAGGTGCGATCATACCAGCACTAATGCACCGGATCCCATCAGAACTCCGCAGTTAAGCGTGCTTGGGCGAGAGTAGTACTAGGATGGGTGACCTCCTGGGAAGTCCTCGTGTTGCACCTCTTTTGGCATTTTCCTGTCGGCGTTGCTGCTCATTATGGGTCCGGTGACTGGGAAACGGGGATGGAAGGGTGGATCCCATCTGGAATCGACATATAATGCGTGTTGATCGGACAAACGAGTCGAAGGCCATGGCCTCCGTGTCTTTTTTTTTTTTTTTAATTTATTATTATTTCATTTTTAAAAAATAAATCCAATACCGCTCAATAATAAGACCCTCAAAACACAGAAGACGGGGAGCTTTTTGGCGAATCGGTCGTCCCAAACCGCCTGCGGCAGTTTGCATCGCACGGATCTCGAAAAGTTACCTGAGATCGACATATTATGCGTGTGTATCGGACAAACGAGTCAAAAGTTATGGTCGCCGGAAGTTTTTATAATTTCTCTCGTCGCTATTTCCATCTTGAGACGATGTATCTTTCGTCTCACTTCAGGTCCTTCATAATTTTTACGTGGACAACAGAACAAAGCGGAGCAAATTTGCATGACCCTAACGGCTCATGAAAAAGCCTACGAGCTTTTCACCGCGCGCTGTATGCATATAGAAGTTGATTGCGCCTCACATGTCGAGGTGCGATCATACCACTAATGCACCTGATCCCATCGTAACTCCGCAGCTTAAGCGTGCTTGGGCGAGAGTAGTACTAGGATGGGTGACCTCCTGGGAAGTCCTCGTGTTGCACCTCTTTTGGCATTTTCTGTCGGCCTTCTTTGCTCATTATGGGTCGGCGGGGAAACGGGGATGGAAGGGTGGATCCCGTCTGGAATCGACATATAATGCGTGTTGATCGGACAAACGAGTCGAAGGCCATGGCCTCCGTGGCTTTTTTTTTTAATTTATTATTATTTCATTTTTAAAAAATAAATCCAATACCGCTCAATAATAAGACCCTCAAAACACAGAAGACGGGGAGCTTTTTGGCGAATCGGTCGTCCCAAACCGCCTGCGGCAGTTTGCATCGCACGGATCTCGAAAAGTTACCTGAGATCGACATATTATGCGTGTGTATCGGACAAACGAGTCAAAAGTTATGGTCGCCGGAAGTTTTTATAATTTCTCTCGTCGCTATTTCCATCTTGAGACGATGTATCTTTCGTCTCACTTCAGGTCCTTCATAATTTTTACGTGGACAACAGAACAAAGCGGAGCAAATTTGCATGACCCTAACGGCTCATGAAAAAGCCGGCCGAGCTTTTCACCGCCAGTGTATGCATATAGAAGTTGATTGCGCCTCACATGTCAGGTGCGATCATACCAGCACTAATGCACCGGATCCCATCAGAACTCCGCAGTTAAGCGCGCTTGGGCGAGAGTAGTACTAGGATGGGTGACCTCCTGGGAAGTCCTCGTGTTGCACCTCTTTTGGCATTTTCCTGTCGGCCTTGCTGCTCATTATGGGTCCGGCGACTGGGAAACGGGGATGGAAGGGTGGATCCCGTCTGGAATCGACATATAATGCGTGTTGATCGGACAAACGAGTCGAAGGCCATGGCCTCCGTGGCTTTTTTTTTTTAATTTATTATTATTTCATTTTTAAAAAATAAATCCAATACCGCTCAATAATAAGACCCTCAAAACACAGAAGACGGGGAGCTTTTTGGCGAATCGGTCGTCCCAAACCGCCTGAGTCGTTTTGCATCGAACGGATATCGAAAAGTAAAATGAGATCGACATATTATGCGTGTGTATCGGACAAACGAGTCAAAAGTTATGGTCGCCGGAAGTTTTTATAATTTCTCTCGTCGCTATTTCCATCTTGAGACGATGTATCTTTCGTCTCACTTCAGGTCCTTCATAATTTTTACGTGGACAACAGAACAAAGCGGAGCAAATTTGCATGACCCTAACGGCTCATGAAAAAGCCGGCCGAGCTTTTCACCGCCCGTGTATGCATTTAGATGTTGATTGCGCCTCACATGTCAGGTGCGTTCTTACCTGCACTTATGCACCGGATCCCATCAGAACTCCGCAGTTAAGCGCGCTTGGGCGAGAGTAGTACTAGGATGGGTGACCTCCTGGGAAGTCCTCGTGTTGCACCTCTTTTGGCATTTTCCTGTCGGCCTTGCTGCTCATTATGGGTCCGGCGACTGGGAAACGGGGATGGAAGGGTGGATCCCGTCTGGAATCGACATATAATGCGTGTTGATCGGACAAACGAGTCGAAGGCCATGGCCTCCGTGGCTTTTTTTTTTTTAATTTATTATTATTTCATTTTTAAAAAATAAATCCAATACCGCTCAATAATAAGACCCTCAAAACACAGAAGACGGGGAGCTTTTTGGCGAATCGGTCGTCCCAAACCGCCTGCGGCAGTTTGCATCGCACGGATCTCGAAAAGTTACCTGAGATCGACATATTATGCGTGTGTATCGGACAAACGAGTCAAAAGTTATGGTCGCCGGAAGTTTTTATAATTTCTCTCGTCGCTATTTCCATCTTGAGACGATGTATCTTTCGTCTCACTTCAGGTCCTTCATAATTTTTACGTGGACAACAGAACAAAGCGGAGCAAATTTGCATGACCCTAACGGCTCATGAAAAAGCCGGCCGAGCTTTTCACCGCCAGTGTATGCATATAGAAGTTGATTGCGCCTCACATGTCAGGTGCGATCATACCAGCACTAATGCACCGGATCCCATCAGAACTCCGCAGTTAAGCGTGCTTGGGCGAGAGTAGTACTAGGATGGGTGACCTCCTGGGAAGTCCTCGTGTTGCACCTCTTTTGGCATTTTCCTGTCGGCCTTGCTGCTCATTATGGGTCCGGCGCCTGGGAAACGGGGATGGAAGGGTGGATCCCGTCTGGAATCGACATATAATGCGTGTTGATCGGACGAACGAGTCGAAGGCCATGGCCCCCGTGGCTTTTTTTTTTTTTTTTTTTTAATTTATTATTATTTCATTTTTAAAAAATAAATCCAATACCGCTCAATAATAAGACCCTCAAAACACAGAAGACGGGGAGCTTTTTGGCGAATCGGTCGTCCCAAACCGCCTGCGGCAGTTTGCATCGCACGGATCTCGAAAAGTTACCTGAGATCGACATATTATGCGTGTGTATCGGACAAACGAGTCAAAAGTTATGGTCGCCGGAAGTTTTTATAATTTCTCTCGTCGCTATTTCCATCTTGAGACGATGTATCTTTCGTCTCACTTCAGGTCCTTCATAATTTTTACGTGGACAACAGAACAAAGCGGAGCAAATTTGCATGACCCTAACGGCTCATGAAAAAGCCGTCCGAGCTTTTCACGCCGATGTATGCATATAGAAGTTGATTGCGCCTCACATGTCGGGTGCGATCATACCAGACTAATGCACCGGATCCCATCGTAACTCCGCAGATTAAGCGTGCTTGGGCGAGAGTAGTACTAGGATGGGTGACCTCTGGGAAGTCCTCGTGTTGCACCTCTTTTGGCATTTTCTGTCGGCGTTCTTTGCTCATTATGGGTCCGATCGGGAAACGGGGATGGAAGGGTGGATCCCGTCTGGAATCGACATATAATGCGTGTTGATCGGACAAACGAGTCGAAGGCCATGGCCTCCGTGGCTTTTTTTTTTAATTTATTATTATTTCATTTTTAAAAAATAAATCCAATACCGCTCAATAATAAGACCCTCAAAACCCAGAAGACGGGGAGCTTTTTGGCGAATCGGTCGTCCCAAACCGCCTGCGGCAGTTTGCATCGCACGGATCTCGAAAAGTTACCTGAGATCGACATATTATGCGTGTGTATCGGACAAACGAGTCAAAAGTTATGGTCGCCGGAAGTTTTTATAATTTCTCTCGTCGCTATTTCCATCTTGAGACGATGTATCTTTCGTCTCACTTCAGGTCCTTCATAATTTTTACGTGGACAACAGAACAAAGCGGAGCAAATTTGCATGACCCTAACGGCTCATGAAAAAGCCTACGAGCTTTTCACCGCCAGTGTATGCATATAGAAGTTGATTGCGCCTCACATGTCAGGTGCGATCATACCAGCACTAATGCACCGGATCCCATCAGAACTCCGCAGTTAAGCGTGCTTGGGCGAGAGTAGTACTAGGATGGGTGACCTCCCGGGAAGTCCTCGTGTTGCACCTCTTTTGGCATTTTCTGTCGGCCGTTCTTTGCTCATTATGGGTCCGGCGACTGGAAACGGGGATGGAAGGGTGGATCCCGTCTGGAATCGACATATAATGCGTGTTGATCGGACAAACGAGTCGAAGGCCATGGCCTCCGTGGCTTTTTTTTTTTTAATTTATTATTATTTCATTTTTAAAAAATAAATCCAATACCGCTCAATAATAAGACCCTCAAAACACATAAGACTGGGAGCTTTTTGGCGAATCGGTCGTCCCAAACCGCCTGCGGCAGTTTGCATCGCACGGATCTCGAAAAGTTACCTGAGATCGACATATTATGCGTGTGTATCGGACAAACGAGTCAAAAGTTATGGTCGCCGGAAGTTTTTATAATTTCTCTCGTCGCTATTTCCATCTTGAGACGATGTATCTTTCGTCTCACTTCAGGTCCTTCATAATTTTTACGTGGACAACAGAACAAAGCGGAGCAAATTTGCATGACCCTAACGGCTCATGAAAAAGCCGGCCGAGCTTTTCACCGCCAGTGTATGCATATAGAAGTTGATTGCGCCTCACATGTCAGGTGCGATCATACCAGCACTAATGCACCGGATCCCATCAGAACTCCGCAGTTAAGCGTGCTTGGGCGAGAGTAGTACTAGGATGGGTGACCTCCTGGGAAGTCCTCGTGTTGCACCTCTTTTGGCATTTTCCTGTCGGCGTTGCTGCTCATTATGGGTCCGGCGACTGGGAAACGGGGATGGAAGGGTGGATCCCGTCTGGAATCGACATATAATGCGTGTTGATCGGACAAACGAGTCGAAGGCCATGGCCTCCGTGGCTTTTTTTTTTTTAATTTATTATTATTTCATTTTTAAAAAATAAATCCAATACCGCTCAATAATAAGACCCTCAAAACACAGAAGACGGTGAGCTTTTTGGCGAATCGGTCGTCCCAAACCGCCTGCGGCAGTTTGCATCGCACGGATCTCGAAAAGTTACCTGAGATCGACATATTATGCGTGTGTATCGGACAAACGAGTCAAAAGTTATGGTCGCCGGAAGTTTTTATAATTTCTCTCGTCGCTATTTCCATCTTGAGACGATGTATCTTTCGTCTCACTTCAGGTCCTTCATAATTTTTACGTGGACAACAGAACAAAGCGGAGCAAATTTGCATGACCCTAACGGCTCATGAAAAAGCCGGCCGAGCTTTTCACCGCCAGTGTATGCATATAGAAGTTGATTGCGCCTCACATGTCATGTGCGATCATACCAAAGACTAATGCACCGGATCCCATCAGAACTCCGCAGTTAAAGCGCGCTTGGGCGAGAGTAGTACTAGGATGGGTGACCTCCTGGGAAGTCCTCGTGTTGCACCTCTTTTGGCATTTTCCTGTCGGCCTTGCTGCTCATTATGGGTCCGGCGACTGGGAAACGGGGATGGAAGGGTGGATCCCGTCTGGAATCGACATATAATGCGTGTTGATCGGACAAACGAGTCGAAGGCCATGGCCTCCGTGGCTTTTTTTTTTTTTTTTTAATTTATTATTATTTCATTTTTAAAAAATAAATCCAATACCGCTCAATAATAAGACCCTCAAAACACAGAAGACGGGGAGCTTTTTGGCGAATCGGTCGTCCCAAACCGCCTGCGGCAGTTTGCATCGCACGGATCTCGAAAAGTTACCTGAGATCGACATATTATGCGTGTGTATCGGACAAACGAGTCAAAAGTTATGGTCGCCGGAAGTTTTTATAATTTCTCTCGTCGCTATTTCCATCTTGAGACGATGTATCTTTCGTCTCACTTCAGGTCCTTCATAATTTTTACGTGGACAACAGAACAAAGCGGAGCAAATTTGCATGACCCTAACGGCTCATGAAAAAGCCGGCCGAGCTTTTCACCGCCAGTGTATGCATATAGAAGTTGATTGCGCCTCACATGTCAGGTGCGATCATACCTGCACTAATGCACCGGATCCCATCAGAACTCCGCAGTTAAGCGCGCTTGGGCGAGAGTAGTACTAGGATGGGTGACCTCCTGGGAAGTCCTCGTGTTGCACCTCTTTTGGCATTTTCCTGTCGGCCTTGCTGCTCATTATGGGTCCGGCGACTGGGAAACGGGGATGGAAGGGTGGATCCCGTCTGGAATCGACATATAATGCGTGTTGATCGGACAAACGAGTCGAAGGCCATGGCCTCCGTGGCTTTTTTTTTTTTAATTTATTATTATTTCATTTTTAAAAAATAAATCCAATACCGCTCAATAATAAGACCCTCAAAACACAGAAGACGGGGAGCTTTTTGGCGAATCGGTCGTCCCAAACCGCCTGCGGCAGTTTGCATCGCACGGATCTCGAAAAGTTACCTGAGATCGACATATTATGCGTGTGTATCGGACAAACGAGTCAAAAGTTATGGTCGCCGGAAGTTTTTATAATTTCTCTCGTCGCTATTTCCATCTTGAGACGATGTATCTTTCGTCTCACTTCAGGTCCTTCATAATTTTTACGTGGACAACAGAACAAAGCGGAGCAAATTTGCATGACCCTAACGGCTCATGAAAAAGCCGGCCGAGCTTTTCACCGCCAGTGTATGCATATAGAAGTTGATTGCGCCTCACATGTCAGGTGCGATCATACCAGCACTAATGCACCGGATCCCATCAGAACTCCGCGGTTAAGCGTGCTTGGGCGAGAGTAGTACTAGGATGGGTGACCTCCTGGGAAGTCCTCGTGTTGCACCTCTTTTGGCATTTTCCTGTCGGCGTTGCTGCTCATTATGGGTCCGACTGGGAAACGGGGATGGAAGGGTGGATCCCGTCTGGAATCGACATATAATGCGTGTTGATCGGACAAACGAGTCGAAGGCCATGGCCTCCGTGGCTTTTTTTTTTAATTTCTTATTATTTCATTTTTAAAAAATAAATCCAATACCGCTCAATAATAAGACCCTCAAAACACAGAAGACGGGGAGCTTTTTGGCGAATCGGTCGTCCCAAACCGCCTGCGGCGGTTTGCATCGCACGGATCTCGAAAAGTTACCTGAGATCGACATATTATGCGTGTGTATCGGACAAACGAGTCAAAAGTTATGGTCGCCGGAAGTTTTTATAATTTCTCTCGTCGCTATTTCCATCTTGAGACGATGTATCTTTCGTCTCACTTCAGGTCCTTCATAATTTTTACGTGGACAACAGAACAAAGCGGAGCAAATTTGCATGACCCTAACGGCTCATGAAAAAGCCTACGAGCTTTTCACCGCCCGGTGTATGCATATAGAAGTTGATTGCGCCTCACATGTCGTGCGATCATACCAGCACTAATGCACCGGATCCCATCGTAACTCCGCAGCTTAAGCGTGCTTGGGCGAGAGTAGTACTAGGATGGGTGACCTCCGGGAAGTCCTCGTGTTGCACCTCTTTTGGCATTTCCTGTCGGCGTTGCTGCTCATTATGGGTCCGGCAACTGGGAAACGGGGATGGAAGGGTGGATCCCGTCTGGAATCGACATATAATGCGTGTTGATCGGACAAACGAGTCGAAGGCCATGGCCTCCGTGGCTTTTTTTTTTTAATTTATTATTATTTCATTTTTAAAAAATAAATCCAATACCGCTCAATAATAAGACCCTCAAAACACAGAAGACGGGGAGCTTTTTGGCGAATCGGTCGTCCCAAACCGCCTGCGGCAGTTTGCATCGCACGGATCTCGAAAAGTTACCTGAGATCGACATATTATGCGTGTGTATCGGACAAACGAGTCAAAAGTTATGGTCGCCGGAAGTTTTTATAATTTCTCTCGTCGCTATTTCCATCTTGAGACGATGTATCTTTCGTCTCACTTCAGGTCCTTCATAATTTTTACGTGGACAACAGAACAAAGCGGAGCAAATTTGCATGACCCTAACGGCTCATGAAAAAGCCGGCCGAGCTTTTCACCGCCAGTGTATGCATATAGAAGTTGATTGCGCCTCACATGTCAGGTGCGATCATACCAGCACTAATGCACCGGATCCCATCAGAACTCCGCAGTTAAGCGTGCTTGGGCGAGAGTAGTACTAGGATGGGTGACCTCCTGGGAAGTCCTCGTGTTGCACCTCTTTTGGCATTTTCCTGTCGGCGTTGCTGCTCATTATGGGTCCGGTGACTGGGAAACGGGGATGGAAGGGTGGATCCCATCTGGAATCGACATATAATGCGTGTTGATCGGACAAACGAGTCGAAGGCCATGGCCTCCGTGGCTTTTTTTTTTTTTTTTTAATTTATTATTATTTCATTTTTAAAAAATAAATCCAATACCGCTCAATAATAAGACCCTCAAAACACAGAAGACGGGGAGCTTTTTGGCGAATCGGTCGTCCCAAACCGCCTGCGGCAGTTTGCATCGCACGGATCTCGAAAAGTTACCTGAGATCGACATATTATGCGTGTGTATCGGACAAACGAGTCAAAAGTTATGGTCGCCGGAAGTTTTTATAATTTCTCTCGTCGCTATTTCCATCTTGAGACGATGTATCTTTCGTCTCACTTCGGGTCCTTCATAATTTTTACGTGGACAACAGAACAAAGCGGAGCAAATTTGCATGACCCTAACGGCTCATGAAAAAGCCGGCCGAGCTTTTCACCGCCAGTGTATGCATATAGAAGTTGATTGCGCCTCACATGTCAGGTGCGATCATACCAGCACTAATGCACCGGATCCCATCAGAACTCCGCAGTTAAGCGTGCTTGGGCGAGAGTAGTACTAGGATGGGTGACCTCCTGGGAAGTCCTCGTGTTGCACCTCTTTTGGCATTTTCCTGTCGGCGTTGCTGCTCATTATGGGTCCGGCGACTGGGAAACGGGGATGGAAGGGTGGATCCCGTCTGGAATCGACATATAATGCGTGTTGATCGGACAAACGAGTCGAAGGCCATGGCCTCCGTGGCTTTTTTTTTTAATTTATTATTATTTCATTTTTAAAAAATAAATCCAATACCGCTCAATAATAAGACCCTCAAAACACAGAAGACGGGGAGCTTTTTGGCGAATCGGTCGTCCCAAACTTTGCATCGCACGGATCTCGAAAAGTTACCTGAGATCGACATATTATGCGTGTGTATCGGACAAACGAGTCAAAAGTTATGGTCGCTAAGTTTTTATAATTTAACTCGTAGCTATTTACATCTTTAGACTATGTATCTTTCGTCTCACTTCAGTCCTTCATAATTTTTACGTGGACAACGAGAACAAAGCGGAGCAAATTTGCATGACCCTAACGGCTCATGAAAAAGCAGGCCGAGCTTTTCACCGCCAGTGTATGCATATAGAAGTTGATTGCGCCTCACATGTCAGGTGCGATCATACCAGCACTAATGCACCGGATCCCATCAGAACTCCGCAGTTAAGCGTGCTTGGGCGAGAGTAGTACTAGGATGGGTGACCTCCTGGGAAGTCCTCGTGTTGCACCTCTTTTGGCATTTTCCTGTCGGCGTTGCTGCTCATTATGGGTCCGGCAACTGGGAAACGGGGATGGAAGGGTGGATCCCGTCTGGAATCGACATATAATGCGTGTTGATCGGACAAACGAGTCGAAGGCCATGGCCTCCGTGGCTTTTTTTTTTTAATTTATTATTATTTCATTTTTAAAAAATAAATCCAATACCGCTCAATAATAAGACCCTCAAAACACAGAAGACGGGGAGCTTTTTGGCGAATCGGTCGTCCCACACCGCCTGCGGCGGTTTGCATCGCACGGATCTCGAAAAGTTACCTGAGATCGACATATTATGCGTGTGTATCGGACAAACGAGTCAAAAGTTATGGTCGCCAGAAGTTTTTATAATTTCTCTCGTCGCTATTTCCATCTTGAGACGATGTATCTTTCGTCTCACTTCAGGTCCTTCATAATTTTTACGTGGACAACAGAACAAAGCGGAGCAAATTTGCATGACCCTAACGGCTCATGAAAAAGCCACGAGCTTTTCACCGCCAAGTGTATGCATATAGAAGTTGATTGCGCCTCACATGTCGTGCGATCATACCAAAGACTAATGCACCGGATCCCATCAGAACTCCGCAGTTAAGCGTGCTTGGGCGAGAGTAGTACTAGGATGGTGACCTCCTGGGAAGTCCTCGTGTTGCACCTCTTTTGGCATTTTCCTGTCGGCGTTGCTGCTCATTATGGGTCCGGCAACTGGGAAACGGGGATGGAAGGGTGGATCCCGTCTGGAATCGACATATAATGCGTGTTGATCGGACAAACGAGTCGAAGGCCATGGCCTCCGTGGCTTTTTTTTTTTTAATTTATTATTATTTCATTTTTAAAAAATAAATCCAATACCGCTCAATAATAAGACCCTCAAAACACAGAAGACGGGGAGCTTTTTGGCGAATCGGTCGTCCCACACCGCCTGCGGCGGTTTGCATCGCACGGATCTCGAAAAGTTACCTGAGATCGACATATTATGCGTGTGTATCGGACAAACGAGTCAAAAGTTATGGTCGCCGGAAGTTTTTATAATTTCTCTCGTCGCTATTTCCATCTTGAGACGATGTATCTTTCGTCTCACTTCAGGTCCTTCATAATTTTTACGTGGACAACAGAACAAAGCGGAGCAAATTTGCATGACCCTAACGGCTCATGAAAAAGCCTGCCGAGCTTTTCACCGCCAGTGTATGCATATAGAAGTTGATTGCGCCTCACATGTCAGGTGCGATCATACCAGCACTAATGCACCGGATCCCATCAGAACTCCGCAGTTAAGCGTGCTTGGGCGAGAGTAGTACTAGGATGGGTGACCTCCTGGGAAGTCCTCGTGTTGCACCTCTTTTGGCATTTCCTGTCGGCCTTGCTGCTCATTATGGGTCCGTATACTGGGAAACGGGGATGGAAGGGTGGATCCCATCTGGAATCGACATATAATGCGTGTTGATCGGACAAACGAGTCGAAGGCCATGGCCTCCGTGGCTTTTTTTTTTAATTTATTATTATTTCATTTTTAAAAAATAAATCCAATACCGCTCAATAATAAGACCCTCAAAACACGTAAGACGGGAGCTTTTTGGCGAATCGGTCGTCCCAAACCGCTGCGGTTTGCATCGCACGGATCTCGAAAAGTTACCCGAGATCGACATATTATGCGTGTGTATCGGACAAACGAGTCAAAAGTTATGCTCGCCGTAAGTTTTTATAATTTCTCTCGTCGCTATTTCCATCTTGAGACGATGTATCTTTCGTCTCACTTCAGGTCCTTCATAATTTTTACGTGGACAACAGAACAAAGCGGAGCAAATTTGCATGACCCTAACGGCTCATGAAAAAGCCTACGAGCTTTTCACCGCTGTATGCATATAGAAGTTGATTGCGCCTCACATGTCAGGTGCGATCATACCTGCACTAATGCACCGGATCCCATCAGAACTCCGCAGTTAAGCGCGCTTGGGCGAGAGTAGTACTAGGATGGGTGACCTCCTGGGAAGTCCTCGTGTTGCACCTCTTTTGGCATTTTCCTGTCGGCGTTGCTGCTCATTATGGGTCCGGCGACTGGGAAACGGGGATGGAAGGGTGGATCCCGTCTGGAATCGACATATAATGCGTGTTGATCGGACAAACGAGTCGAAGGCCATGGCCTCCGTGGCTTTTTTTTTTTTTTTTTAATTTATTATTATTTCATTTTTAAAAAATAAATCCAATACCGCTCAATAATAAGACCCTCAAAACACAGAAGACGGGGAGCTTTTTGGCGAATCGGTCGTCCCATTTGCATCGCACGGATCTCGAAAAGTTACCTGAGATCGACATATTATGCGTGTGTATCGGACAAACGAGTCAAAAGTTATGGTCGCCGGAAGTTTTTATAATTTCTCTCGTCGCTATTTCCATCTTGAGACGATGTATCTTTCGTCTCACTTCAGGTCCTTCATAATTTTTACGTGGACAACAGAACAAAGCGGAGCAAATTTGCATGACCCTAACGGCTCATGAAAAAGCCGGCCGAGCTTTTCACCGCCAGTGTATGCATATAGAAGTTGATTGCGCCTCACATGTCAGGTGCGATCATACCAAAGACTAATGCACCGGATCCCATCAGAACTCCGCAGTTAAGCGCGCTTGGGCGAGAGTAGTACTAGGATGGGTGACCTCCTGGGAAGTCCTCGTGTTGCACCTCTTTTGGCATTTTCCTGTCGGCCTTGCTGCTCATTATGGGTCCGGCGACTGGGAAACGGGGATGGAAGGGTGGATCCCGTCTGGAATCGACATATAATGCGTGTTGATCGGACAAACGAGTCGAAGGCCATGGCCTCCGTGGCTTTTTTTTTTTTTTAATTTATTATTATTTCATTTTTAAAAAATAAATCCAATACCGCTCAATAATAAGACCCTCAAAACACAGAAGACGGGGAGCTTTTTGGCGAATCGGTCGTCCCAAACCGCCTGCGGCAGTTTGCATCGCACGGATCTCGAAAAGTTACCTGAGATCGACATATTATGCGTGTGTATCGGACAAACGAGTCAAAAGTTATGGTCGCCGGAAGTTTTTATAATTTCTCTCGTCGCTATTTCCATCTTGAGACGATGTATCTTTCGTCTCACTTCAGGTCCTTCATAATTTTTACGTGGACAACAGAACAAAGCGGAGCAAATTTGCATGACCCTAACGGCTCATGAAAAAGCCGGTCGAGCTTTTCACCGCCAGTGT
This sequence comes from Styphnolobium japonicum, assembly GCA_023212625.1. Taxonomy (NCBI): domain Eukaryota; kingdom Viridiplantae; phylum Streptophyta; class Magnoliopsida; order Fabales; family Fabaceae; genus Styphnolobium; species Styphnolobium japonicum. Next base: position 30,575,847 of record JALBWW010000009.1, read on the forward strand.
ATGCATATAGAAGTTGATTGCGCCTCACATGTCAGGTGCGATCATACCAGCACTAATGCACCGGATCCCATCAGAACTCCGCAGTTAAGCGCGCTTGGGCGAGAGTAGTACTAGGATGGGTGACCTCCTGGGAAGTCCTCGTGTTGCACCTCTTTTGGCATTTTCCTGTCGGCCGTGCTGCTCATTATGGGTCCGGCGACTGGGAAACGGGGATGGAAGGGTGGATCCCGTCTGGAATCGACATATAATGCGTGTTGATCGGACAAACGAGTCGAAGGCCATGGCCTCCGTGGCTTTTTTTTTTAATTTATTATTATTTCATTTTTAAAAAATAAATCCAATACCGCTCAATAATAAGACCCTCAAAACACAGAAGACGGGGAGCTTTTTGGCGAATCGGTCGTCCCACACCGCCTGCGGCGGTTTGCATCGCACGGATCTCGAAAAGTTACCTGAGATCGACATATTATGCGTGTGTATCGGACAAACGAGTCAAAAGTTATGGTCGCCAGAAGTTTTTATAATTTCTCTCACCGCTATTTCCATCTTGAGACGATGTATCTTTCGTCTCACTTCAGTCCTTCATAATTTTTACGTGGACAACAGAACAAAGCGGAGCAAATTTGCATGACCCTAACGGCTCATGAAAAAGCCTACGAGCTTTTCACCGCCTGTATGCATATAGAAGTTGATTGCGCCTCACATGTCGGGTGCGATCATACCACACTAATGCACCGGATCCCATCGTAACTCCGCAGCTTAAGCGTGCTTGGGCGAGAGTAGTACTAGGATGGGTGACCTCCGGGAAGTCCTCGTGTTGCACCTCTTTTGGCATTTTCTGTCGGCCGTTCTTTGCTCATTATGGGTCCGCCGGGAAACGGATGGAAGGGTGGATCCCGTCTGGAATCGATATATAATGCGTGTTGATCGGACAAACGAGTCGAAGGCCATGGCCTCCGTGGCTTTTTTTTTTAATTTATTATTATTTCATTTTTAAAAAATAAATCCAATACCGCTCAATAATAAGACCCTCAAAACACGTAAGACGGGGAGCTTTTTGGCGAATCGGTCGTCCCAAACCGCTGCGGCGGTTTGCATCGCACGGATCTCGAAAAGTTACCTCGAGATCGACATATTATGCGTGTGTATCGGACAAACGAGTCAAAAGTTATGGTCGCGAAGTTTTTATAATTTCTCTCGTCGCTATTTCCATCTTGAGACGATGTATCTTTCGTCTCACTTCAGGTCCTTCATAATTTTTACGTGGACAACAGAACAAAGCGGAGCAAATTTGCATGACCCTAACGGCTCATGAAAAAGCCGGCCGAGCTTTTCACCGCCCGTGTATGCATATAGAAGTTGATTGCGCCTCACATGTCAGGTGCGATCATACCAGCACTAATGCACCGGATCCCATCAGAACTCCGCAGTTAAGCGTGCTTGGGCGAGAGTAGTACTAGGATGGGTGACCTCCTAGGAAGTCCTCGTGTTGCACCTCTTTTGGCATTTTCCTGTCGGCGTTGCTGCTCATTATGGGTCCGGCGACTGGGAAACGGGGATGGAAGGGTGGATCCCGTCTGGAATCGACATATAATGCGTGTTGATCGGACAAACGAGTCGAAGGCCATGGCCTCCGTGGCTTTTTTTTTTTTAATTTATTATTATTTCATTTTTAAAAAATAAATCCAATACCGCTCAATAATAAGACCCTCAAAAAACATAAGACGGGGAGCTTTTTGGCGAATCGGTCGTCCCAAACCGCCTGCGGCAGTTTGCATCGCACGGATCTCGAAAGTTACCCTGAGATCGACATATTATGCGTGTGTATCGGACAAACGAGTCAAAAGTTATGGTCGCCGGAAGTTTTTATAATTTCTCTCGTCGCTATTTCCATCTTGAGACGATGTATCTTTCGTCTCACTTCAGGTCCTTCATAATTTTTACGTGGACAACAGAACAAAGCGGAGCAAATTTGCATGACCCTAACGGCTCATGAAAAAGCCGGCCGAGCTTTTCACCGCCAGTGTATGCATATAGAAGTTGATTGCGCCTCACATGTCAGGTGCGATCATACCAGCACTAATGCACCGGATCCCATCAGAACTCCGCAGTTAAGCGCGCTTGGGCGAGAGTAGTACTAGGATGGGTGACCTCCTGGGAAGTCCTCGTGTTGCACCTCTTTTGGCATTTTCCTGTCGGCCTTGCTGCTCATTATGGGTCCGGCGACTGGGAAACGAGGATGGAAGGGTGGATCCCGTCTGGAATCGACATATAATGCGTGTTGATCGGACAAACGAGTCGAAGGCCATGGCCTCCGTGGCTTTTTTTTTTTTTTTTAATTTGTTATTATTTCATTTTTAAAAAATAAATCCAATACCGCTCAATAATAAGACCCTCAAAACCCAGAAGACGGGGAGCTTTTTGGCGAATCGGTCGTCCCAAACCGCCTGCGGCAGTTTGCATCGCACGGATCTCGAAAAGTTACCTGAGATCGACATATTATGCGTGTGTATCGGACAAACGAGTCAAAAGTTATGGTCGCCGGAAGTTTTTATAATTTCTCTCGTCGCTATTTCCATCTTGAGACGATGTATCTTTCGTCTCACTTCAGGTCCTTCATAATTTTTACGTGGACAACAGAACAAAGCGGAGCAAATTTGCATGACCCTAACGGCTCATGAAAAAGCCGTCCGAGCTTTTCACCGCCAGTGTATGCATATAGAAGTTGATTGCGCCTCACATGTCAGGTGCGATCATACCAGCACTAATGCACCGGATCCCATCAGAACTCCGCAGTTAAGCGTGCTTGGGCGAGAGTAGTACTAGGATGGGTGACCTCCTGGGAAGTCCTCGTGTTGCACCTCTTTTGGCATTTTCCTGTCGGCGTTGCTGCTCATTATGGGTCCCATGATCGGGAAACGGGATGGAAGGGTGGATCCCGTCTGGAATCGACATATAATGCGTGTTGATCGGACAAACGAGTCGAAGGCCATGGCCTCCGTGGCTTTTTTTTTTTTAATTTATTATTATTTCATTTTTAAAAAATAAATCCAATACCGCTCAATAATAAGACCCTCAAAACACAGAAGACGGGGAGCTTTTTGGCGAATCGGTCGTCCCAAACCGCCTGCGGCAGTTTGCATCGCACGGATCTCGAAAAGTTACCTGAGATCGACATATTATGCGTGTGTATCGGACAAACGAGTCAAAAGTTATGGTCGCCGGAAGTTTTTATAATTTCTCTCGTCGCTATTTCCATCTTGAGACGATGTATCTTTCGTCTCACTTCAGGTCCTTCATAATTTTTACGTGGACAACAGAACAAAGCGGAGCAAATTTGCATGACCCTAACGGCTCATGAAAAAGCCGGCCGAGCTTTTCACCGCCAGTGTATGCATATAGAAGTTGATTGCGCCTCACATGTCAGGTGCGATCATACCTGCACTAATGCACCGGATCCCATCAGAACTCCGCAGTTAAGCGCGCTTGGGCGAGAGTAGTACTAGGATGGGTGACCTCCTGGGAAGTCCTCGTGTTGCACCTCTTTTGGCATTTTCCTGTCGGCCTTGCTGCTCATTATGGGTCCGGCGACTGGGAAACGGGGATGGAAGGGTGGATCCCGTCTGGAATCGACATATAATGCGTGTTGATCGGACAAACGAGTCGAAGGCCATGGCCTCCGTGGCTTTTTTTTTTTAATTTATTATTATTTCATTTTTAAAAAATAAATCCAATACCGCTCAATAATAAGACCCTCAAAACACAGAAGACGGAGCTTTTTGGCGAATCGGTCGTCCCAGCGGCGGTTTGCATCGCACGGATCTCGAAAAGTTACCTGAGATCGACATATTATGCGTGTGTATCGGACAAACGAGTCAAAAGTTATGGTCGCCAGAAGTTTTTATAATTTCTCTCGTCGCTATTTCCATCTTGAGACGATGTATCTTTCGTCTCACTTCAGGTCCTTCGTAATTTTTACGTGGACAACAGAAAAAAGCGGAGCAAATTTGCATGACCCGAACGGCTCATGAAAAAGCCTACGAGCTTTTCACCGCCGTGTATGCATATAGAAGTTGATTGCGCCTCACATGTCGTGTGCGATCATACCAAAGACTAATGCACCGGATCCCATCAGAACTCCGCAGTTAAGCGTGCTTGGGCGAGAGTAGTACTAGGATGGGTGACCTCCTGGGAAGTCCTCGTGTTGCACCTCTTTTGGCATTTTCCTGTCGGCGTTGCTGCTCATTATGGGTCCGGCGATTGGAAACGGGGATGGAAGGGTGGATCCCGTCTGGAATCGACATATAATGCGTGTTGATCGGACAAACGAGTCGAAGGCCATGGCCTCCGTGGCTTTTTTTTTTTTTAATTTATTATTATTTCATTTTTAAAAAATAAATCCAATACCGCTCAATAATAAGACCCTCAAAACACAGAAGACGGTGAGCTTTTTGGCGAATCGGTCGTCCCAAACCGCCTGCGGCAGTTTGCATCGCACGGATCTCGAAAAGTTACCTGAGATCGACATATTATGCGTGTGTATCGGACAAACGAGTCAAAAGTTATGGTCGCCGGAAGTTTTTATAATTTCTCTCGTCGCTATTTCCATCTTGAGACGATGTATCTTTCGTCTCACTTCAGGTCCTTCATAATTTTTACGTGGACAACAGAACAAAGCGGAGCAAATTTGCATGACCCTAACGGCTCATGAAAAAGCCGGCCGAGCTTTTCACCGCCAGTGTATGCATATAGAAGTTGATTGCGCCTCACATGTCAGGTGCGATCATACCAGCACTAATGCACCGGATCCCATCAGAACTCCGCAGTTAAGCGTGCTTGGGCGAGAGTAGTACTAGGATGGGTGACCTCCTGGGAAGTCCTCGTGTTGCACCTCTTTTGGCATTTTCCTGTCGGCGTTGCTGCTCATTATGGGTCCGGCGACTGGGAAACGGGGATGGAAGGGTGGATCCCGTCTGGAATCGACATATAATGCGTGTTGATCGGACAAACGAGTCGAAGGCCATGGCCTCCGTGGCTTTTTTTTTTTTTTTTTTTTTAATTTATTATTATTTCATTTTTAAAAAATAAATCCAATACCGCTCAATAATAAGACCCTCAAAACACAGAAGACGGGGAGCTTTTTGGCGAATCGGTCGTCCCAAACCGCCTGCGGCAGTTTGCATCGCACGGATCTCGAAAAGTTACCTGAGATCGACATATTATGCGTGTGTATCGGACAAACGAGTCAAAAGTTATGGTCGCCGGAAGTTTTTATAATTTCTCTCGTCGCTATTTCCATCTTGAGACGATGTATCTTTCGTCTCACTTCAGGTCCTTCATAATTTTTACGTGGACAACAGAACAAAGCGGAGCAAATTTGCATGACCCTAACGGCTCATGAAAAAGCCGGCCGAGCTTTTCACCGCCAGTGTATGCATATAGAAGTTGATTGCGCCTCACATGTCAGGTGCGATCATACCAAGCACTAATGCACCGGATCCCATCGAACTCCGCAGCTTAAGCGCGTGCTTGGGCGAGATTAGTACTAGGATGGGTGACCTCCTGGTAAGTCCTCGTGTTGCACCTCTTTTGGCATTTTCCTGTCGGCGTTGCTGCTCATTATGGGTCCGGCGACTGGGAAACGGGGATGGAAGGGTGGATCCCGTCTGGAATCGACATATAATGCGTGTTGATCGGACAAACGAGTCGAAGGCCATGGCCTCCGTGGCTTTTTTTTTTAATTTATTATTATTTCATTTTTAAAAAATAAATCCAATACCGCTCAATAATAAGACCCTCAAAACACAGAAGACAAGGAGCTTTTTGGCGAATCGGTCGTCCCACACCGCCTGCGGCGGTTTGCATCGCACGGATCTCGAAAAGTTACCTGAGATCGACATATTATGCGTGTGTATCGGACAAACGAGTCAAAAGTTATGGTCGCCGGAAGTTTTTATAATTTCTCTCGTCGCTATTTCCATCTTGAGACGATGTATCTTTCGTCTCACTTCAGGTCCTTCATAATTTTTACGTGGACAACAGAACAAAGCGGAGCAAATTTGCATGACCCTAACGGCTCATGAAAAAGCCGCCGAGCTTTTCACCGCCTGTATGCATATAGAAGTTGATTGCGCCTCACATGTCGTGCGATCATACCAAAGACTAATGCACCGGATCCCATCGTAACTCCGCAGCTTAAGCGTGCTTGGGCGAGAGTAGTACTAGGATGGGTGACCTCCGGGAAGTCCTCGTGTTGCACCTCTTTTGGCATTTTCCTGTCGGCCTTGCTGCTCATTATGGGTCCGGCGACTGGGAAACGGGGATGGAAGGGTGGATCCCGTCTGGAATCGACATATAATGCGTGTTGATCGGACAAACGAGTCGAAGGCCATGGCCTCCGTGGCTTTTTTTTTTAATTTATTATTATTTCATTTTTAAAAAATAAATCCAATACCTCTCAATAATAAGACCCTCAAAACACAGAAGACAGGGAGCTTTTTGGCGAATCGGTCGTCCCAAACCGCCTGCGGCGATTTGCATCGCACGGATCTCGAAAAGTTACCTGAGATCGACATATTATGCGTGTGTATCGGACAAACGAGTCAAAAGTTATGGTCGCTAAGTTTTTATAATTTCTCTCGTCGCTATTTCCATCTTGAGACGATGTATCTTTCGTCTCTCTTCGGGTCCTTCATAATTTTTACGTGGACAACAGAACAAAGCGGAGCAAATTTGCATGACCCTAACGGCTCATGAAAAAGCCGGCCGAGCTTTTCACCGCCAGTGTATGCATATAGAAGTTGATTGCGCCTCACATGTCGTGCGATCATACCAAAGCACTAATGCACCGGATCCCATCGAACTCCGCAGCTTAAGCGTGCTTGGGCGAGAGTAGTACTAGGATGGGTGACCTCCGGGAAGTCCTCGTGTTGCACCTCTTTTGGCATTTTCTGTCGGCGTTCTTTGCTCATTATGGGTCGGCGGTAGGAAACGGGGATGGAAGGGTGGATCCCATCTGGAATCGACATATAATGCGTGTTGATCGGACAAACGAGTCGAAGGCCATGGCCTCCGTGGTTTTTTTTTTTATTTATTTATTATTATTTCATTTTTAAAAAATAAATCCAATACCGCTCAATAATAAGACCCTCAAAACACAGAAGACGGGGAGCTTTTTGGCGAATCGGTCGTCCCAAACCGCCTGCGGCAGTTTGCATCGCACGGATCTCGAAAAGTTACCTGAGATCGACATATTATGCGTGTGTATCGGACAAACGAGTCAAAAGTTATGGTCGCCGAAAGTTTTTATAATTTCTCTCGTCGCTATTTCCATCTTGAGACGATGTATCTTTCGTCTCACTTCAGGTCCTTCATAATTTTTACGTGGACAACAGAACAAAGCGGAGCAAATTTGCATGACCCTAACGGCTCATGAAAAAGCCGGCCGAGCTTTTCACCGCCAGTGTATGCATATAGAAGTTGACTGCGCCTCACATGTCAGGTGCGATCATACCAGCACTAATGCACCGGATCCCATCAGAACTCCGCAGTTAAGCGCGCTTGGGCGAGAGTAGTACTAGGATGGGTGACCTCCTGGGAAGTCCTCGTGTTGCACCTCTTTTGGCATTTTCCTGTCGGCCTTGCTGCTCATTATGGGTCCGGCGACTGGGAAACCGGGATGGAAGGGTGGATCCCGTCTGGAATCGATATATAATGCGTGTTGATCGGACAAACGAGTCGAAGGCCATGGCCTCCGTGGCTTTTTTTTTTTAATTTATTATTATTTCATTTTTAAAAAATAAATCCAATACCGCTCAATAATAAGACCCTCAAAACACAGAAGACGGGGAGCTTTTTGGCGAATCGGTCGTCCCAAACCGCCTGCGGCAGTTTGCATCGCACGGATCTCGAAAAGTTACCTGAGATCGACATATTATGCGTGTGTATCGGACAAACGAGTCAAAAGTTATGGTCGGAAGTTTTTATAATTTCTCTCGTCGCTATTTCCATCTTGAGACGATGTATCTTTCGTCTCACTTCAGGTCCTTCATAATTTTTACGTGGACAACAGAACAAAGCGGAGCAAATTTGCATGACCCTAACGGCTCATGAAAAAGCCTGCCGAGCTTGTCACCGCCAGTGTATGCATATAGAAGTTGATTGCGCCTCACATGTCAGGTGCGATCATACCAGCACTAATGCACCGGATCCCATCAGAACTCCGCAGTTAAGCGTGCTTGGCGAGAGTAGTACTAGGGATGGGTGACCTCTGGGGAAGTCTCGTGTTGCACCTCTTTTGGCATTTTCCTGTCGGCGTTGCTGCTCATTATGGGTCCGGTGACTGGGAAACGGGGATGGAAGGGTGGATCCCGTCTGGAATCGACATATAATGCGTGTTGATCGGACAAACGAGTCGAAGGCCATGGCCTCCGTGGCTTTTTTTTTTTAATTTATTATTATTTCATTTTTAAAAAATAAATCCAATACCGCTCAATAATAAGACCCTCAAAACACGTAAGACGGAGCTTTTTGGCGAATCGGTCGTCCCAAACCGCTGCGGCGGTTTGCATCGCACGGATCTCGAAAAGTTACCCGAGATCGACATATTATGCGTGTGTATCGGACAAACGAGTCAAAAGTTATGGTCGCTAAGTTTTTATAATTTCTCTCGTCGCTATTTCCATCTTGAGACGATGTATCTTTCGTCTCACTTCGTGTCCTTCATAATTTTTACGTGGACAACAGAACAAAGCGGAGCAAATTTGCATGACCCTAACGGCTCATGAAAAAGCCTACGAGCTTTTCACCGCTGTATGCATATAGAAGTTGATTGCGCCTCACATGTCAAAGTGCGATCATACCAAAGACTAATGCACCTGGATCCCATCGTAACTCCGCAGCTTAAGCGTGCTTGGGTGATAGTAGTACTAGGATGGGTTACATCTTGGGAAGTCCTCGTGTTGCACCTCTTTTGGCATTTTCCTGTCGGCCTTGCTGCTCATTATGGGTCCGACGACTGGGAAACGGGGATGGAAGGGTGGATCCCGTCTGGAATCGACATATAATGCGTGTTGATCGGACAAACGAGTCGAAGGCCATGGCCTCCGTGGCTTTTTTTTTTTAATTTATTATTATTTCATTTTTAAAAAATAAATCCAATACCGCTCAATAATAAGACCCTCAAAACACGTAAGACGGAGCTTTTTGGCGAATCGGTCGTCCCAAACCGCTGCGGCGGTTTGCATCGCACGGATCTCGAAAAGTTACCTGAGATCGACATATTATGCGTGTGTATCGGACAAACGAGTCAAAAGTTATGGTCGCAAGAAGTTTTTATAATTTCTCTCGTCGCTATTTCCATCTTGAGACGATGTATCTTTCGTCTCACTTCAGTCCTTCATAATTATTACCTGGACAAAATAACAAATCGGAGCAAATTTGCATGACCCTAACGGCTCATGAAAAAGCCTACGAGCTTTTCACCGCCTGTATGCATATAGAAGTTGATTGCGCCTCACATGTCGGGTGCGATCATACCAAAGACTAATGCACCGGATCCCATCGTAACTCCGCAGCTTAAGCGTGCTTGGGCGAGAGTAGTACTAGGATGGGTGACCTCCGGGAAGTCCTCGTGTTGCACCTCTTTTGGCATTTTCTGTCGGCGTTCTTTGCTCATTATGGGTCCTAGGATCGGGAAACGGGGATGGAAGGGTGGATCCCGTCTGGCATCGACATATTATGCGTGTTGATCGGACAAACGAGTCGAAGGCCATGGCCTCCGTGGCTTTTTTTTTTAATTTATTATTATTTCATTTTTAAAAATAAATCCAATACCGCTCAATAATAAGACCCTCAAAACACGTAAGACGGAGCTTTTTGGCGAATCGGTCGTACCATACCTGCTGAGGCTGTTTGAATGGCACGGATCTCGAAATGTTAACTGAGATAGACATATTATTCGTGTGTATAGGACAAACGAGTCAAAAGTTATGGTCGCCGAAGTTTTTATAATTTCTCTCGTCGCTATTTCCATCTTGAGACGATGTATCTTTCGTCTCACTTCAGTCCTTCATAATTTTTACGTGGACAACAGAACAAAGCGGAGCAAATTTGCATGACCCTAACGGCTCATGAAAAAGCCTACGAGCTTTTCACCGCCTGTATGCATATAGAAGTTGATTGCGCCTCACATGTCGAGGTGCGATCATACCAAAGCACTAATGCACCGGATCCCATCGTAACTCCGCAGCTTAAGCGTGCTTGGGCGAGAGTAGTACTAGGATGGGTGACCTCCGGGAAGTCCTCGTGTTGCACCTCTTTTGGCATTTTCTGTCGGCGTTCTTTGCTCATTATGGGTCCTAAGGATCGGGAAACGGGGATGGAAGGGTGGATCCCGTCTGGAATCGACATATAATGCGTGTTGATCGGACAAACGAGTCGAAGGCCATGGCCTCCGTGGCTTTTTTTTTTAATTTATTATTATTTCATTTTTAAAAATAAATCCAATACCGCTCAATAATAAGACCCTCAAAACACAGAAGACGGAGCTTTTTGGCGAATCGGTCGTCCCAAACCGCCGCGGCGGTTTGCATCGCACGGATCTCGAAAAGTTACTCCGAGATCGACATATTATGCGTGTGTATCGGACAAACGAGTCAAAAGTTATGGTCGCTAAGTTTTTATAATTTCTCTCGCCGCTATTTCCATCTTGAGACGATGTATCTTTCGTCTCACTTCAGTCCTTCATAATTTTTACGTGGACAACAGAACAAAGCGGAGCAAATTTGCATGACCCTAACGGCTCATGAAAAAGCCTACGAGCTTTTCACCGCCGGTGTATGCATATAGAAGTTGATTGCGCCTCACATGTCGTGTGCGATCATACCAAAGACTAATGCACCGGATCCCATCGTAACTCCGCAGCTTAAGCGTGCTTGGGCGAGAGTAGTACTAGGATGGGTGACCTCCTGGGAAGTCCTCGTGTTGCACCTCTTTTGGCATTTTCTGTCGGCCGTTCTTTGCTCATTATGGGTCCCGGATCGGGAAACGGGCATGGAAGGGTGGATCCCGTCTGGAATCGATATATAATGCGTGTTGATCGGACAAACGAGTCGAAGGCCATGGCCTCCGTGGCATTTTTTTTTTAATTTATTATTATTTAAATTTTAAAAAAAAAATCCAATACCCCTCAATAAAAATAACCTCAAAACCCATAAGACGGGGAGCTTTTTGGCGAATCGGTCGTCCCAAACCGCCTGCGGCAGTTTGCATCGCACGGATCTCGAAAAGTTACCTGAGATCGACATATTATGCGTGTGTATCGGACAAACGAGTCAAAAGTTATGGTCGCGAAGTTTTTATAATTTCTCTCGTCGCTATTTCCATCTTGAGACGATGTATCTTTCGTCTCACTTCAGTCCTTCATAATTTTTACGTGGACAACAGAACAAAGCGGAGCAAATTTGCATGACCCTAACGGCTCATGAAAAAGCCTACGAGCTTTTCACCGCCGGTATGCATATAGAAGTTGATTGCGCCTCACATGTCAGGTGCGATCATACCAGCACTAATGCACCGGATCCCATCAGAACTCCGCAGTTTAAGCGTGCTTGGGCGAGAGTAGTACTAGGATGGGTGACTCCCTGGGAAGTCCTCGTGTTGCACTCTTTTTGCATTTTCCTGTCGGCCTTGCTGCTCATTATGGGTCCTAGGATGAAACGGGGATGGAAGGGTGGATCCCGTCTGGAATCGACATATAATGCGTGTTGATCGGACAAACGAGTCGAAGGCCATGGCCTCCGTGGCTTTTTTTTTTTTTAATTTATTATTATTTCATTTTTAAAAAATAAATCCAATACCGCTCAATAATAAGACCCTCAAAACACAGAAGACGGCGAGCTTTTTGGCGAATCGGTCGTCCCAAACCGCCTGCGGGGGTTTGCATCGCACGGATCTCGAAAAGTTACCTGAGATCGACATATTATGCGTGTGTATCGGACAAACGAGTCAAAAGTTATGGTCGCGGTAATTTTTTATAATTTCTCTCGTCGCTATTTCCATCTTGAGACGATGTATCTTTCTGTCTCACTTCAGTCCTTCATAATTTTTACGTGGACAACAGAACAAAGCGGAGCAAATTTGCATGACCCTAACGGCTCATGAAAAAGCCTACGAGCTTTTCACCGCCGCTGTATGCATATAGAAGTTGATTGCGCCTCACATGTCGTGTGCGATCATACCAAAGACTAATGCACCGGATCCCATCGTAACTCCGCAGCTTAAGCATGCTTGGGCGAGAGTAGTACTAGGATGGGTGACCTCCTGGGAAGTCCTCGTGTTGCACCTCTTTTGGCATTTTCCTGTCGTCCTTTCTGCTCATTATGGTTCCGGCGACTGGGAAACGGGGATGTAAGGGTGGATCACGTATGGAATCGACATATAATGCGTGTTTATCGGACAAACGAGTCGAAGGCCATGGCCTCCGTGGCTTTTTTTTTTAATTTATTATTATTTCATTTTTAAAAAATAAATCCAATACCGCTCAATAATAAGACCCTCAAAACACAGATGACGGTGAGCTTTTTGGCGAATCGGTCGTCCCCCACCTCATTCGGCAGTTTTCATCGCACGGATCTCGAAAAGTTACCTGAGATCGACATATTATGCGTGTGTATCGGACAAACGAGTCAAAAGTTATGGTCGCGGAAGTTTTTATAATTTCTCTCGTCGCTATTTCCATCTTGAGACGATGTATCTTTCTGTCTCACTTCGTGTCCTTCATAATTTTAACGTGCCAAACAGAACAAAGAGGAGCAAATTTGCATGAACCTAACGGCTCATGAAAAAGCCTGAGCTTTTCACCGCTGTATGCATATAGAAGTTGATTGCGCCTCACATGTCAAAGCGATCATACCAAAGCACTAATGCACCTGATCCCATCGTAACTCCGCAGTTAAGCGCGCTTGGGCGAGAGTAGTACTAGGATGGGTGACCTCCTGGGAAGTCCTCGTGTTGCACCTCTTTTGGCATTTTCCTGTCGGCCTTGCTGCTCATTATGGGTCCGGCGACTGGGAAACGGGGATGGAAGGGTGGATCCCGTCTGGAATCGACATATAATGCGTGTTGATCGGACAAACGAGTCGAAGGCCATGGCCTCCGTGGCTTTTTTTTTTTTTTTTTTTAATTTATTATTATTTCATTTTTAAAAAATAAATCCAATACCGCTCAATAATAAGACCCTCAAAACACAGAAGACGGGGAGCTTTTTGGCGAATCGGTCGTCCCAAACCGCCTGCGGCAGTTTGCATCGCACGGATCTCGAAAAGTTACCTGAGATCGACATATTATGCGTGTGTATCGGACAAACGAGTCAAAAGTTATGGTCGCCGGAAGTTTTTATAATTTCTCTCGTCGCTATTTCCATCTTGAGACGATGTATCTTTCGTCTCACTTCAGTCCTTCATAATTTTTACGTGGACAACAGAACAAAGCGGAGCAAATTTGCATGACCCTAACGGCTCATGAAAAAGCCTACGAGCTTTTCACCGCCAAAGTGTATGCATATAGAAGTTGATTGCGCCTCACATGTCGTGCGATCATACCAAAGACTAATGCACCGGATCCCATCAGAACTCCGCAGTTAAGCGTGCTTGGGCGAGAGTAGTACTAGGATGGGTGACCTCCTGGGAAGTCCTCGTGTTGCACCTCTTTTGGCATTTTCCTGTCGGCGTTGCTGCTCATTATGGGTCCGGCGACTGGGAAACGGGGATGGAAGGGTGGATCCCGTCTGGAATCGACATATAATGCGTGTTGATCGGACAAACGAGTCGAAGGCCATGGCCTCCGTGGCTTTTTTTTTTTAATTTATTATTATTTCATTTTTAAAAAATAAATCCAATACCGCTCAATAATAAGACCCTCAAAACACAGAAGACGGGGAGCTTTTTGGCGAATCGGTCGTCCCACACCGCCTGCGGCGGTTTGCATCGCACGGATCTCGAAAAGTTACCTGAGATCGACATATTATGCGTGTGTATCGGACAAACGAGTCAAAAGTTATGGTCGCCGGAAGTTTTTATAATTTCTCTCGTCGCTATTTCCATCTTGAGACGATGTATCTTTCGTCTCACTTCAGTCCTTCATAATTTTTACGTGGACAACAGAACAAAGCGGAGCAAATTTGCATGACCCTAACGGCTCATGAAAAAGCCTACGAGCTTTTCACCGCCGTGTATGCATATAGAAGTTGATTGCGCCTCACATGTCGTGCGATCATACCAAAGACTAATGCACCTGATCCCATCGTAACTCCGCAGCTTAAGCGTGCTTGGGCGAGAGTAGTACTAGGATGGGTGACCTCCGGGAAGTCCTCGTGTTGCACCTCTTTTGGCATTTTCTGTCGGCGTTCTTTGCTCATTATGGGTCCCATGATCGGGAAACGGGGATGGAAGGGTGGATCCCGTCTGGAATCGACATATAATGCGTGTTGATCGGACAAACGAGTCGAAGGCCATGGCCTCCGTGGCTTTTTTTTTTTTTAATTTATTATTATTTCATTTTTAAAAAATAAATCCAATACCGCTCAATAATAAGACCCTCAAAACACATAAGACGGGGAGCTTTTTGGCGAATCGGTCGTCCCAAACCGCTGCGGTTTGCATCGCACGGATCTCGAAAAGTTACCTGAGATCGACATATTATGCGTGTGTATCGGACAAACGAGTCAAAAGTTATGGTCGCCGGAAGTTTTTATAATTTCTCTCGTCGCTATTTCCATCTTGAGACGATGTATCTTTCGTCTCACTTCAGGTCCTTCATAATTTTTACGTGGACAACAGAACAAAGCGGAGCAAATTTGCATGACCCTAACGGCTCATGAAAAAGCCGGCCGAGCTTTTCACCGCCAGTGTATGCATATAGAAGTTGATTGCGCCTCACATGCCAGGTGCGATCATACCAGCACTAATGCACCGGATCCCATCAGAACTCCGCAGTTAAGCGCGCTTGGGCGAGAGTAGTACTAGGATGGGTGACCTCCTGGGAAGTCCTCGTGTTGCACCTCTTTTGGCATTTTCCTGTCGGCCTTGCTGCTCATTATGGGTCCAGGCGGGAAACGGGGATGGAAGGGTGGATCCCGTCTGGAATCGACATATAATGCGTGTTGATCGGACGAACGAGTCGAAGGCCATGGCCCCCGTGGCTTTTTTTTTTTTTTTTTTTTTAATTTATTATTATTTCATTTTTAAAAAATAAATCTCAATAATAAGACCCTCAAAACACAGAAGACGGGGAGCTTTTTGGCGAATCGGTCGTCCCAATTTGCATCGCACGGATCTCGAAAAGTTACCTGAGATCGACATATTATGCGTGTGTATCGGACAAACGAGTCAAAAGTTATGGTCGCCGGAAGTTTTTATAATTTCTCTCGTCGCTATTTCCATCTTGAGACGATGTATCTTTCGTCTCACTTCAGGTCCTTCATAATTTTTACGTGGACAACAGAACAAAGCGGAGCAAATTTGCATGACCCTAACGGCTCATGAAAAAGCCTACGAGCTATTCACCGCCAGTGTATGCATATAGAAGTTGATTGCGCCTCACATGTCAGGTGCGATCATACCAGCACTAATGCACCGGATCCCATCAGAACTCCGCAGTTAAGCGCGCTTGGGCGAGAGTAGTACTAGGATGGGTGACCTCCTGGGAAGTCCTCGTGTTGCACCTCTTTTGGCATTTTCCTGTCGGCCTTGCTGCTCATTATGGGTCCGGCGACTGGGAAACGGGGATGGAAGGGTGGATCCCGTCTGGAATCGACATATAATGCGTGTTGATCGGACGAACGAGTCGAAGGCCATGGCCCCCGTGGCTTTTTTTTTTTTTTTTTTTTTTTAATTTATTATTATTTCATTTTTAAAAAATAAATCCAATACCGCTCAATAATAAGACCCTCAAAACACAGAAGACGGGGAGCTTTTTGGCGAATCGGTCGTCCCAAACCGCCTGCGGCAGTTTGCATCGCACGGATCTCGAAAAGTTACCTGAGATCGACATATTATGCGTGTGTATCGGACAAACGAGTCAAAAGTTATGGTCGCTAAGTTTTTATAATTTCTCTCGTCGCTATTTCCATCTTGAGACGATGTATCTTTCTGTCTCACTTCAGTCCTTCATAATTTTTACGTGGACAACAGAACAAAGCGGAGCAAATTTGCATGACCCTAACGGCTCATGAAAAAGCCTACGAGCTTTTCACCGCCAAAGGTATGCATATAGAAGTTGATTGCGCCTCACATGTCGTGCGATCATACCAAAGACTAATGCACCGGATCCCATCAGAACTCCGCAGTTAAGCGTGCTTGGGCGAGAGTAGTACTAGGATGGGTGACCTCCTGGGAAGTCCTCGTGTTGCACCTCTTTTGGCATTTTCCTGTCGGCGTTGCTGCTCATTATGGGTCCGGCAACTGGGAAACGGGGATGGAAGGGTGGATCCCGTCTGGAATCGACATATAATGCGTGTTGATCGGACAAACGAGTCGAAGGCCATGGCCTCCGTGGCTTTTTTTTTTTTAATTTATTATTATTTCATTTTTAAAAAATAAATCCAATACCGCTCAATAATAAGACCCTCAAAACACGTAAGACGGAGCTTTTTGGCGAATCGGTCGTCCCAAACCGCTGCGGCGGTTTGCATCGCACGGATCTCGAAAAGTTACCCCGAGATCGACATATTATGCGTGTGTATCTGGACAAACGAGTCAAAAGTTATGGTCGCTAAGTTTTTATAATTTCTCTCGTCGCTATTTCCATCTTGAGACGATGTATCTTTCTGCCTCACTTCATGTCCTTCATAATTTTTACGTGGACAATGTAACAAAGCGGAGCAAATTTGCATGACCCTAACGGCTCATGAAAAAGCCTACGAAGCTTTTCACCGCCGCTGTATGCATATAGAAGTTGATTGCGCCTCACATGTCGTGTGCGATCATACCAAAGCACTAATGCACCGGATCCCATCAGAACTCCGCAGTTAAGCGTGCTTGGGCGAGAGTAGTACTAGGATGGGTGACCTCCTGGGAAGTCCTCGTGTTGCACCTCTTTTGGCATTTTCCTGTCGGCGTTGCTGCTCATTATGGGTCCGGCGACTGGGAAACGGGGATGGAAGGGTGGATCCCATCTGGAATCGACATATAATGCGTGTTGATCGGACAAACGAGTCGAAGGCCATGGCCTCCGTGGCTTTTTTTTTTTTAATTTATTATTATTTCATTTTTAAAAAATAAATCCAATACCTCTCAATAATAAGACCCTCAAAACACAGAAGACGGGGAGCTTTTTGGCGAATCGGTCGTCCCAAACCGCCTGCGACGGTTTGCATCGCACGGATCTCGAAAAGTTACCTGAGATCGACATATTATGCGTGTGTATCGGACAAACGAGTCAAAAGTTATGGTCGCGGGAAGTTTTTTTAATTTCTCTCGTCGCTATTTCCATCTTGAGACGATGTATCTTTCGTCTCACTTCAGTCCTTCATACTTTTTACGTTGACAACATAAGATAGCGGAGCAAATTTGCATGACCCTAACGGCTCATGAAAAAGCCGGCCGAGCTTGTCACCGCCAGTGTATGCATATAGAAGTTGATTGCGCCTCACATGTCAGGTGCGATCATACTAGCACTAATGCACCGGATGCCATCACAACTCCGCAGTTAAGCGTGCTTGGGCGAGAGTAGTACTAGGATGGGTGACCTCCTGGGAAGTCCTCGTGTTGCACCTCTTTTGGCATTTTCCTGTCGGCGTTGCTGCTCATTATGGGTCCGGCGACTGGGAAACGGGGATGGAAGGGTGGATCCCATCTGGAATCGACATATAATGCGTGTTGATCGGCCAAACGAGTCGAAGGCCATGGCCTCCGTGGTTTTTTCTTAATTTATTATTATTATTATTATTATTTCATTTTTAAAAAATAAATCCAATACCTCTCAATAATAAGACCCTCAAAACTCAGAAGTCGGGGAGCTTTTTGGCGAATCGGTCGTCCCAAACCGCCTGCGGCACACGGATCTCGAAAAGTTACCTGAGATCGACATATTATGCGTGTGTATCGAACAAACAAGTCAAAAGTCATGGCCGCTGGAAGTTTTTATAATTTCTTTCATCGCTATTTTCCATCTTGAGACGATGTATCTTTCGTCTCACTTCAGGGCCTTCATTATTTTTACGTGGACAAAAGAGCAAAGACGAGCAAATCTGCATGACCCTAACGGCTCATGAAAAAGCCGGCCGAGCTTTTCACCGCTAGTGTATGCATATAGAAGCTGATTGCGCCTCACATGTCAGGTGCGATCATACCAGCACTAATGCACCGGATCCCATCAGAACTCTGCAGTTAAGCGTGCTTGGGCGAGAGTAGTACTAGGATGGGTGACCTCCTGGGAAGTCCTCGTGGTGCACCTCTTTTGGCATTTTCCTGTCGGCGTTGCTGCTCATTATCGGTCCGGCGACAGGGAAACGGGGATGGAGGGGGGGATCCCATCTGGAATCGACATATAATGCGTGTTGATCGGACAAACGAGTCGAAGGCCGTGGCCTCCGCGGTTTTTTTTTAATTTATTATTATTATTAATATTAATTCATTTTTAAAAAATAAATCCAATACCTCACAATAATATGACCCTCAAAACTCAAAAGACGGGGAGCTTTTTGGCGAATCGGTCGTCCCAAATCACTTGCGGCACACGGATCACGAAAAGTTACCTGAGATCGACATATTATGCGTGTGTATCGGACAAATGAGTCAAAAGTTATGGCCGCCGGAAGTTTTTATAATTTCTGTCGTCGCTATTTCAATCTTGAGACGATGTATCTTTCGTCTCACTTCAGGGCCTTCATAATTTTTACGTGGACAAAAGAACAAAGCAGAGCAAATTTGCATGAACCTAACGCCTCATGAAAAAGCCGTCTGAGCTTTTCACCGCCAGTGTATGCATATAGAAGTTGATTGCACCTCACATGTCAGGTGCGATCATACCAGCACTAATGCACCGGATCCCATCAGAACTCCGCAGTTAAACGTGCTTGGGCGAGAGTAGTATTAGGATGGTGACGTCCTGGGAAGTCCTCGTGTTGCACCTCTTTTGGCATTTTCCTGTCGGCGTTGCTGCTCATTATGGGTCCGGCGACTGGGAAACAGGGATGGAAGGGTGGATCCCATCTGGAATCGACATATAATGCGTGTTGATCTGACAAACGAGTCGAAGGCCATGGCTTCCGTGGTTTTTTTTTAATTTATTATTATTATTATTATTTCATTTTTAAAAAATAAATCCAATACCCCTCAATAATAAGACCCTCTAAACTCAGAAGACGGGGAGCTTTTTGGCGAATCGGTCGTCCCAAATCGCTTGCGGCACACGGATCACGAAAAGTTACCTGAGATCGACATATTATGCGTTTGTATCGGACAAACGAGTCAAAAGTTATAGCCGCCGGAAGTTTTTATAATTTCTTTCGTCGCCATTTCCATCTTGAGACGATGTATCTTTCGTCTCACTTCAGGGCCTTCATAATTTTTACGTGGACAAAAGAACAAAGCAGAGCAAATTTGCATGACCCTAACGGCTCATGAAAAAGCCGGCCGAGCTTTTCACCGCCAGTGTATGCATATAGAAGTTGATTGCGCCTCACATGTCAGGTGCGATCATACCAGCACTAATGCACCGGATCCCATCTTAACTCCGCAGCTAAGCGTGCTTGGGTGAGAGTAGTACTAGGATGGGTGACCTCCTGGGAAGTCCTTGTGTTGCACCTCAATTGGCATTTTCCTGACAGCGTTGTTGCTCATTATGGGTCCAGCGACTGGGAAACGGGGATGGAAGGGTGGATCCCATCCGAAATCGACAAATAATGCTTGTTGATCGGACAAACAAGTCAAAGGCCATGGCCTCTGGGGTTTTTTATTTATTTATTTATTATTATTTAATTTTAAAAAATAAATCCAATATCTCTCAATAATAAGACCCTCAAAACTCAGTAGACGGAGAGCTTTTTGGCGAATCAATCATCCCAAACCGCCTACGGCAGTTTGCATCGCATGGATCTCGAAAAGTTATCTGAGATCCACATATGATGCGTGTCTATCGGACAAACGAGTCAAAAGTTAGAAGCATTGTATCAAATATAAACCATAATGAATAAGTCAAGTATGCTTAACAAAGAATAGTTTAATCAAACCATTTGAGAATAAAGTATAGCATAATCATGCTTCAATCAGAAATATGCATGTTCAATTTGAGTAAAATTCCTCACATGTAACACTCAAATCACACAAGATGTTTAGGTTAACTGTTTGCGCTCAACTCAGTCAAATTATGAAAAGTATTTTACTATAGGTTTGCAGATACATCAATTCTCCACTACTTAGATTAAATAAATTGCAAAAATCAAGAGGTCTTTCAAAAAGGTTGTAATGGCTATAAGGTGAAGGAAGGGAACAATATGGATAATAACAGGTTAAAACCAAAGAGAATAAAAGAGCATTGTGGAGCAACTCAAGTAGAAAGCATAAAATTTTACCCAAAACTATAAAATCCTCATGGTCTTCTCACTTTTATTCCTTTTTTTTTTAATTTTTCTTTTACAACCTTTTGGCTTTATTTTCTTTTATTTTCTGTTTTTTTTTTGTATCAAACATTTCACATCAGCACACCAATTCCCCCACACTTAAATCATTACAAACAAAAGACTCCTCCAATAGGAAAATCAATGCTCTCCTATTCCCTAAGGTGATGTAAAAACATGGTTTTTTTTTTACTCAAGCCATGTAATGAGCTAAGAACAAAGAATGAGTAAGTAGGCTCAAACTGGGTTAACAATGGGATAAATTCAAGGTAGGTTTATTTGGCCAAAGTAGCTAAGTCAAGAAAAATGCCTCTGTCATTTTCATGCAACATACTGACCAATGTAATCTCAAATCGATTCAATGCAAGTTCTAGAAAATAAATTCATAATTGACATCACTCATGAAAGAAAATAAACCAAGTGTAAGTATAAAACTTGGAAAAAGCCCAAAACTCACAAAGGTATGGAACATTCACTCAATTCAACCATGCTTTCTTCCTAATATCCACAGTCATATACACATGTATATCATGAAAATGATTCAACTATAAACTGTTTTGCATACTTTTATTATCAATTAAGCTCAGATTTAGCACATGCTTGCATCAAAATTAATTGAAAAGATCAAAATGAAAAATTTTTTTTATTTTTTTTTTTTTTTTTTTTTTTTAATATGAAAAAACAAAATAATTTAAGACATACTATGAAATGCAAGTTAAGATGCGTCTCAAGAGCAAAACTACTCCTTACTCTGCCATCATACATCTAATAAGCTAGTAACAATAAAGATTAGCTGGTTAGTTTTTTTTTTTAACTAAACTATGTACATGGTATTGTCAACTATACCTCCCCCCAACTAATTTAAGACATTGTCCCCAATGTCAAAATAAAGATAGGTAGAGTGTAGAAGGTCTTACCAGAAAACTGCAAATCGGGCCTGAAATAAGAAAAATTACAAAAAACTAAAACCATAAGAGAAAACAAAAATTCACAAGGACAAAGTCAAATCAAGTTTTTGCTTTTTGCTGCTGCTGCCTTGTTCCCAATTCAATGGAGTCATTGCTGGATGACGTTGTGGGACAAATTCGTGTAGTTGATCGAGCAATTGTTCAGGGGTTGCAGCGGTTACAAGAATTTGACGTGTCGCTTGTGAGATGAATCTTTGTTCTACAACATGATCAAGAAAACAAAACAAACTGTAAAAAAAACCATTAACATTTAATATACCTATGGGTTTTTGGTGAAATTTCAGTTGTGACCAGATGTAATTTGGAAGAGCTCTTCCAAAGTTCCAAAACCACCAGGTAGGACAATAAAGGCATCAGCATTTGCTATCATAATGTTCATGCGTTGGTGCATGCAAAATACCATTACTTCATCCCCTACTGTTTTTCTAGTGGAATTGCCAATAGCTAAAGGACTAGGAATGACACCAAGAACTTTGCCACCTCCTAAATGTGCAGCAATTGCTACACAACCCATTAACCCAAGACTACCTCCTCCGTAAACTAAACGGATTTCTCTCTCAGCTAGCACTCGACCAAGATGGTTTGCAATATTTACAAACTCTTTATCTTTCCCAGGATTAGATCCACAAAAGACACAAACACTCTTAATCCGACAAACTGAAGTGACTTCCATTTTCTTTTCTTTTTTTTTCTTTGTTTTTTTTTTGTACTCGCACCTTATCAATGATCTGAAGAGAGTAAAGTGCATTATTTAAAGGAATCAAAACTCAAATGTAATAATTACACCTATAAAGGAGGGGTAGATCCGTGTGTCAGGCAAGTTTGAAAAGAAGCACAGCAATGATAATAGCTATATGACAAGGATAAAAGACTAATCTATGTGTCAGAAGAAGTTTGAAAATACGCAACGCATATTTTAAAAAAATATGGCTAAATTTTTTTTTTGAATTTTTTTTAATAAACAAGAAGAAAATGGAAAAATAAAAAATAATACTTACAGGAGGTGTGATTGTGGCTCACATTTTCCTCTGGTTTTACGTCCAGTAACGGCTTCAATGCTCTCTATGGGCCGATGGTCGGTTTCCCATCCAATTTTCTTAAAAATTGGCAAACAAGGTCTTTTTGAGTCAGATTCCCAAGACTATAACGCTCATGTTCATCTTGGAATATTGGCCATAAATCGAGAAGTACTCTCTGCACATCTCCACTAAGATGCGTCTCAAGAGTCAATAGAATGTTATCTAATGACTCCTTACTCATGCCATCCTTAATGAAGTGAATTTTATCAAGTCGATTTATGGACTCTATTCCAATTGATCTGCATTTTGTGTTACAGGTCCATCTTGCACATTTAAAGCAAACTCGTAACCTTTTTGCTCTTCTTTTCTTTGCATATGAACTTATGCCTGACCCTAGCATATATGAAACAATAGCGTCAGAAAATTCCCCTGTGATTCAGACCTTTGGTTCGATCAACCAGCGTATATCCGCAGGGATGCCTTTGTGCATAAGCATCCTTAATCTCTCAAAGCACAATAAATGTTAGTTAAAGCATTTTGAGGGAGAGAAAGGAATCGCTTGCGGAGGTTAACAAGCTGATTATCCATTTCGAAAGAAAGAAGAAAGAGAAAAAAAATTGAGTAAAATTATATACATATTTCAGTATTTGTGGGTAAGTGAAGGGACCGAAAAAGATTTTCACGGAGTACCGTTATTCGCCATTTAACCGGTGAAAAATCATCTGTCAAAGAAAAACAAACAAAATTAAGACAGAAAAATCAAACTTGGATAGATTTTCTCACTTGGCACCAATTTTCTGTCTCGATTCCTGTGATAGCAAATAAGTCAAAGTTTGAAAAATGAAAGAGTTAGAAAACTTGGGTTGCCTCCCAAGAAGCGCTACTTTTAACGTCTTCAGCCAGCGTGATTGAAGATTTGTCCCAGGAAATAATTTCAACCTCGAGTTGAAAAGTACGACTTTTTGCCCTACGGAAAGCTGAAGCAACAAAATCTCGTCGGCCACACCATAGCCAATGTAATGGATCACCACATCCAGAATCAGAGGGTTCAATCTCCTCTGGGGCTGCTTTATTGGCTTAATTCCATCTTCAAGTAAAATCCTACACATGCATATAGAATGGCTAATGCTAGGAATGTCTGCAAATATGATGGCTCTTTGATTCTCCTTTAAAATTTGCAGCAACCTCTCCTCCTCATCAGTAAGGAGATTCTTAACTACAATGAACTCCAATTTTCGTGGCTTCACTACTACTGTAGATTGAATTGCTGCATAATCTACTGAAAAAGATTCATCATGTTTCAAAAAGGTTGCAATCTCAGCACATGCATTACACAATATATCACCATTACAACAAACAGAATCATCAAAATCAGTAAAACTACCAAATTCAGCACACAAATCATCAATTGGTTTTTTCACATCAATGATCTCATGTTCTACAAAATCAGACATTTGCATATGTTGCTTGCTCAACTGACTTAATGAAGATGTTAGCTGACCAATTTGGGTATTCAAATTCTGAATAGTGGTCTCAGTTCTCTATTGAAACTGCAGATTATTAGTTTCTAATTGCTTCACTAAGTCCTCCAATGTAGGCTCAGATTCTGTGCCTACTAGAGCTTGCTGGGGCATAGGCTGCTGGTATAGACTGCTTGGTCCAACATAAGGTTGGAACTGTTGTGAACTCATTGGTTGCTGGAATGGCTGCATATAATGGTTTGGCTGTTGTTGTGCTGCATTTTCATATCTCAAGTCGGGATAATCTCCCCAGCCAAGGTTATAGGTAGCAGAATAAGGATCATATCCAAGCTGTTGGTATTGTGGTTCACCAAGAAATACACCTAATGCATCAACAGAATGGTCATGAAATACAGAACCATCATCTTGCAATGTGGGGCACGTATATGTGGGATGAAAAGAGCTACAACATATAATGCAAAATCTTGCAGGTTCTTGCACATGTAAGTGATGCTGTCCCACTGCCAATTGCCTCACCAGATAAGCCAGCTCATCAAGTTTATGCTCCATCAGATTAGTGATCAAACACAAATTCACAAAAATAAGTCTAAAAATATACACAAAACAATTACAGAAAACATATCTAGAGATTTTTAAAAATTATAGGACCACCACAGGATGAAATCTACACAAAAAATGCTATCCAACAGAATAATAAAAAATCTTAAAAAATTGAAAAAGTGGTCTAAACGATGCAATTTGGCTAAAATAAGGGTGACCTTACTACAATTTGTAAGCCTTTCTCAAAATAATGTTTTCTATTAGTGTACCAAAATTCAGGTCAATCAGAGATACTTTACCAAACCGAAATTCTTGATACGATGCCCTTTACCCAATTTCAGCTGAATTCCACTTGAAAAAGCTTAAAAAACAAACACAATTGTTAGAGTTAGATGGGTTCTTGAAATGATCAAATAGTTGCCTTAGATCCCCGGCAACGGCGCCAAATTTGACAAGAGGTTGTCGAGACCCGTCAAATAATAAAAATTACCGGTTCACAAACTAATTTGTAGTATAGAGAATGAACCGAATCGTCTCTCAAGGATCCAAAAAGAACAAAGATTTAATTAGATCAAGATAATTAGAAAATTAGGGGTTTTGTTGTTGATTAACAAGATTAATAAAAGTACGAGACTTAAAGTTGTAAACAAATCTAAAGAAACAACCAATCCAAGGAAATTTACCGATCTTGAGTTTAACTCATCATTGATCACAAGGAATTCGCTTAATTACTAATCATGTTCTTGGCCTTAGATCACATCAGGAAGCCTTAACATGATCCAAGAATTCTCTACTAGATATGCATCTAGGATTTTATTAACCAAGGTTAGATAAAGTAAGCACCATCCAACATAGATTAACTTATGATCCAGAATTTAACCAAGCTATACAATCCATCAAAAAGCTTTAATATATTGTTTAGTCTTTGTGATCCTCTTTGAATACATGATAATAAAGCTATTATCACATCATCATCTAAATCAAATTAAGCAATTTAATCTAGATAAAAATCAAAAGAGGAAGAAGAGAAACTTGAATAACAATTAAGCAATATGAACAAGCGAAACAAAATCTCCAAATTAAACATCAAGATGGCTAATCCCTTGGATTGATTATAAGAGCCTAGCCTTCCATGGATGGGAAGGAAGAACTCAGAAATAATAGAACAAAAACGAAATTGTAAAGTGAATGGAGAAGAAGAGAAAGAAAACTCTCACAAATACTCAAACTTTCTTCAAATTTACTTCAAATTCAATGATCTCTAATACAAAGAGATTGGCTCTATTTATACTAATCCTAGAAGCCAATTTGTACATGTACATAATCTAAATACAAGCTGTAAAAACATGAAAATTGTCAAATATGGAAGCTTGATGCATGGTTGGTGGGTTGGGGCATGGTAGTTGGCTTGGTGTATGGTTGGTGGCTTTTAGTCAGCAACTCTTATTCGATTTCTGGCTTGATTTTCATGACCTAGACGGTGCATTTTGGCTTGGAGGTCTTCATAAAATTGTAGCCAGTTGTCTCCTTGAAATTTTGGCATTGGAATCATGCCATTTAGACTTTTAGAACTCCAGAAATGCCAAAAACACTGCACCTACCTCAAGTTAGGTTGGCAAAACGTGTTTCCAAATTCAAACCAACTTGTAACTTCATAATCATGCCTAAAACTACATCTATTGACTAAATGGTCTACAGTGAAGTTGGAGATATGGATCTTATCTTTCCAATGGCCAAGTTTTAGCCCAAGAGGAGGCCTATAGCCCACTATATAGTCCAATATGTGCACACTGCCCAGATTTCCATGACAGCAAACTCACTCTGCATTGCAAGGCTATTTTGGACCCTTAGAAGTCTGATTCAGCTCTTGAGTTCTTCAGGAAACTTGTAGAGCCTTGTCTTAGCTTTCCAAAGACACCAAGATCACTTCAAATGGATCACCGAGTCCCAAGTTATGACCTAACCAAGGAGGAAAGGTCAAAATGCATCAAAATCCAAGAATTTTTCACAATTTGCATTAAAGCCCAATGAAGCCCAACAACATTAAACTCATCTAAAATACTAATATTGGGCACAATAAACATCTAATAAAGCCTAATTCAAAGCTAACATAAGTGTATCAAATTGATTGATCATCTACCTCAATGCCCTTACTGGATACTACATGGCCTAAAACTATACCCTGTTCTACCATAAAATGGCATTTCTCAAAATTTAGTACAAGGTTAGTCTCAATGCATCTTTGCAGCACTCTAGATAGGCTAGCTAAACATGAATCAAAAGAAGAACCATAGACAGTGAAGTCATCCATAAATACCTCCATGCACTCCTCTAAGAAATCAGAAAATATGCTCACCATGCACCGTTGGAAGGTACTAGGGGCATTGTAGAGGCCGAAGGCATCCGTCTGTAAGCAAAGGTTCCGAAGGGACAGGTAAATGTGGTCTTCTCCTGATCCTCTGGTGCAATGTGGATCTGGAAGTATCCAGTGTAGCCATCCAAAAAGCAGTAATGGGACTTACCAGCCAACCGTTCCAGCATCTGATCAATGAATGGGAGGGGATAATGATCCTTCCGAGTGGCTCGGTTGAGGCGTCTGTAGTCAATGCAAACTCTCCAGCTATTCTGCACTCGGGTTGGAATGAGCTCATTCTTCTAGTTGGCCACGACAGTCACTCCGGATTTCTTTGGAACCATTTGCACCGGGCTCACCCACTTGCTATCAGAGATGGGATAGATAATGCCAGCCTGCAGTAGCTTGGTCACCTCTTTCTTCACCACATCTAGAATGAGAGGATTCAGTCTCCTCTGGGGTTGTCTCACTGGTTTAGTTTCCTCCTCAAGTAATATCCTGTGCATGCATGTGGAGGGGTTAATACCAGATATGTCTGCAAGTGTCCAACCAATTGCCTTTTTGTGTTGCTTCAAGACTTCCAATAATTTGGCTTGCTCAGGTTGGAGGTGTTTGGCCACTATCACCGGGAGCTTCTCATCCTCCTCCAAGAATGTATACTTCAAATGCTCGGGCAGGGGCTTAAGTTCAATGGAGGGTGGTTGCTGGACTGACGGTACTAGTTTTGGAACCGAAACTAAATCTGCTAATTTCTCAGCAGTTGTACTTGCTGCACCTGTACTTGCAAGCTGTGCACAATCTTGCAAAACAACATCATCATATCTTATGGAATCAAAAGAATCACACTTAGCAGCAGGATGAATGACAACATCACAGCATCATTGCCATTAATAACAGATACAGAATCATCAATGTCAGCAGAATTAACAACAGTACATGATAAGTATGTAGAAATCTCAACACAAGCTGCACACATTGCAGTGGGTTTACAACCAAAAAGTCCGAAGCAGGCAGAACAAGTATCGCAAGCTATGCTATCAGTGTATCCTACAATTTCAGGAAATTCTGCCAACATATCAGCATGCATATCATCAACCAGTAAATCAATGACATCAAAATGAAAAACAAAATGATCCTCTAAAGGGTATTTCTTGGCATCAAAAATGTTAAACTGAATGATATCATCACCAAATTCCATGGAAAGGGTACCAGCATGCACATCAATCTTAGTTTTAGCAATTTTCAAAAATGGCCTACCTAAGATCAATGGGGGTGGGGAAGAGGCAGATTCATCTTCCATATTCAACACATAAAAATTAGCTGGGAATATTAAATTATTTACCCAAACCAGAACGTCCTCCAATACTCCTGCAGGTTGAGCAGTGCTCTGGTTTGCTAACTGAATGACAATGCCAGTGGACTTTAGCTCTCCCATATGCAAGGAAGTGTAAACTGACTTTGGCATTACATTGATGGAGGCTCCCAAGTCTAGCAAGGCATGAGTGAACTGTTGGTGCCCTATGGTGCAAGGGATGGTAAAAGTGCCTGGATCTTTGCATTTGAGAGGCAGGTTCGGCTGAAACAAAGCAGAGACATTTCTCCTCATACTCACTTTTTCAGTGCCCTTTAGCTTCCTCTTATAGGTGTACATCTCTTTCAAAAACTTGGCATACTTGGGGATTTGTTTAATTGCCTCCAAGAGAGGTATATTCACTTCAACCTTCTGAAAAGTCTCCATAATTTCCTTATCCAAGTCAGTCTCAACCATATGCCTCGGCTGTATCATTCGGTTGGGAAAAGGAAGAGGAATGTTGGAAGCTGACTTTTGTGAATGTTCACTTTTCTACTATACTGAATTTTCTGTCAACTGCTGGTTTGATCTAGTTTTCTGCTTGGCTGTTGTAGGATCATTTGCTGCTGAATCTACTACAGCATCTGAAATTGCTTCAGAACTTGAATTTGCTGCTGAATCTTGTTTTCTGGGTCAATGGTAGAATTTGGAATTATCTGCTGCATTGGTCCATTGATTTGCTTACCACTGCGCAAAGCTATAACACTAACATTGCCTCTAGGGTTTGGAGTGGTTTGAGAGGGTAATTGGCCAGAACCCTGTGACTTTAATTCATGAATAAATGTGGCAAGTTGACCAATTTGAGTCTCCAAGTTTTGAATGGTGGTTTCAGTTCTCTGTTGAAACTGGATGTTATTGGTGGCCAACTGTTTCACCAAATCCTCCAATGAGGGCTCAGATTTCGTGGCTACAAGACCTTGTTGCTGGAATGGTGGTCTACTTGGTCCAGCATGTGGCTGAAATTGATTTGTCCTTGCTTGCTGCTGGAATGGTGGCTGCTGATTTGATGCATTCCCATATCTCAGATTGGGATGGTCCCTCCAGCCAGGGTTATACGTATTGGAGAATGGATCATATTTTTGTTGTTGCTGCTGATGGAATTGTGGCTTCCCAAGAAATATACCAGCTGCAACCACAGATTGGTCTTGAAACTCAGAATCATCTTGCAATGTGGGGCACGAATCTGTAGGATGAGAGGAACTAGAACATATGCTACAAACTCTTGCAGGGGTTTGCACAGGTGGTTCGTGTTGTCCCATTGCCATCCTGTCTGACCAAAGAAGTGAGCTCATCCAATCTATGTTCCACCCTTTGTTGATCAAAGATGTGAAGAGGTATTAACTTCATTGACTACTCTGGTTGCGACCCATTCGGTACCAAATTGCCGAGAATTTGCCGCTATGTTTGCAATGAAGTTTCTCGGCAAAGCACTGAGTTTTATCTACCAATGCTCCACCACTTGCAAAGATCAATCATAGTCCTTTCCATTCGCATCAACCTTCATAGAAGTATTGGATCAGCAGTTGATCACTAATTTGATGGTGTGGGCAGCTCGAGCACAATTTCTTGAATCTCTCCCAATACTCATGGAGAGTTTCACCACTGATTTTCCTTATGCCACAAATATCTTTCCTTATTGCAGCAGTTCTTGATGCAAGAAAGAACTTCTCCAGAAACAATCTTTTCATGTCATTCCAAGAAGTGATGGCAGCAGGTTGTAAGTAATACAACCAATCCTTAGCAGCACCATCCAAGGAGAAAGGAAAGGCCCTTAGCTTGATGTGATCTTCAGCTATTTCATGAGGTTTCATGGTGGAGCAAACAACATGGAACTCCTTCAAATGCTTGTGTGGATCTTCACCTACAAGACCATGAAACTTGGGCAGCAAGTGTATCAATCCAGATTTCAACTCAAAATCAACATTAAGTTCAGGATATTGAATGCACAAAGGTTGATAATTCACATCAGGTGCAGCCAATTCCTTAAGGGTCCTATTGTTATAATCAGCCATAGTAAAATCAGCAGACTCAGTATCAGACTCTGAAGTACTAACAGAAGCATACTCAACAGGATTAAAAGAGTCAACAAGATTAGGTGCAATGTCAAGTTCAAGCCCAATTCCAGAAGTAATTCTATTAGCTCTATGAATGCTACTACCAGTCCTATGAATTCTATGAAGTGTATGAAATGTTCTATCAATTTCAGGATCAAATGAATGCAAGGTACCAGGATCAGACCTACTCATACAACATGCAGTTCATAATAAGGTATTTAGAAAAGCAATAACAACTAAAACACTAAAAATTCCTAAAACAAATACTCCAAAAATAAAAACAGTATCAAATGAATTTTAAAAATTATGGAACCACCACAGGGTAAAATCTACACAAAAATGCTATCCAACAAAATAATAAAAAATCTTAAAAAATTGAAAAAGTGATCTAAACGATGGAATTTGGCTAAAATAAGGGTGATCTCACTTTAAATAGTGAGCCTTTCTCAAAATAACGTTTTCCATTAGTGTACCAAAATTTAGGTCAATCAGAGATACCGAACCGAAATTCTTGACACAATGCCCTTTACCCAATTTACACCGAATTCCACTTGAAAAAAACTTCAAAAACAAAACAAACACAATTGTTAGAGTTAGATGGGTTCTTGAAATGATCAAATAGTGGCATTGGATCCTCGGCAACGGCGCCAAATTTGACAAGAGGTTGTCGAAACCTATCAAATAATGAAATTAACCGGTTCACAAACTAATTTGTAGTATAGAGAATGAACCGAATCGTCTCTCAAGGATCCAAAAACAAAGATTTAATTAGATCAAGATAATTAGAAAAGGGGGGGTTTTGTTGTTGATTAATAAGATTAATAAAAGTACAAGACTTAAAGTTGTAAACAAATCTAAAGAAACAACAAATCCAATGAAATTTACCGATCTTGAGTTTAACTTATCATTGATCACAAGGAATTCACTTAATTGCTAATCATGTTCTTGGCCTTAGATCACATCAAGAAGCCTTAACATGATCAAAGAATTCTCTACTAGATATGCATCTAGGATTTTATTAACCAAGGTTAGATAAAGTAAGCACCATCCAACATAGATTAACTTAAGATCCAGAATTTAACCAAGCTAAACAATCCATCAAAAAGCTTTAATATATTGTTTAGTCTTTGTGATCCTCTTTGAATACATGATAATAAAGTTATTATCACATCATCATCTAAATCAAATTAAGCAATTTAATCTAGATAAAAATCAAAAGAGGAAGAAGAGAAAGTTGAATAACAATTAAGCAATATGAACAAGCGAAACAAGATCTTCAAATTAAACATCAAGATGGCTAATCCCTTGGATTGATTATAAGAGCCTAGCCTTCCATGGATGGGAAGGAAGAACTCAGAAATAAAAGAACAAAAACGAAATTCTAAAGAGAATGGAGAAGAAGAGAAAGAAAACTCTCACAAATACTCAAACTTTCTTCAAACTTACTTCAAATTGAATGATGTATAATACAAAGAGATTTGCTCTATTTATACTAATCCTAGAAGCCAATTTATACATGTACATAATCTGAATACAAGCTGTATAAACATGGAAATTTTCAAATATGGAAGCTTGATGCATGGTTGGTGGGTTGGTGCATGGTAGGTGGGTTGGTGTATGGTTGGTGGCTTTTAGTCAGCAAATCTTATCCGACTTCTGGCTTGATTTTCATGACCTAGACGGTGCATTTTGGCTTGGAGATCTTTATGAAAGTTGTAGCCAGTTGTCTCCTTGAAATTTTGGCATTGGAATCATGCCATTTGGACTTTTAGAACTCCAGAAATGCCAAAAACACTGTACCTACCTCAAGTTAGGTTGGCAGAAAAACGTGTTTCCAAATTCAAACCAACTTGTAGCTCATAATCATGCCTAAAACGACATCTATTGACAAAATGGTCTTCAGTGAAGTTGGAGATATGGATCTTATCTTTCCAATGGCCAAGTTTTAGCCCAAGAGGTGGCCTATAGCCCACTATATAGTCCAATATGTGTACACTGTCCAGATTTCTATGACAGCAAACCCATTATGTATTGCAAGGCTATTTTTTACCCTTAGAAGTCCGATCCAGCTCTTGCGTTCTTCATGAAAGTTGTAGAGCCTTGTCTTAGCTTTCCAAAGACACCAAGATCACCTCAAATGGATCACTGAGTCCCAAGTTATGGCCTAACCAAGGAGGAAAGGTCAAAATGTATCAAAATCCAAGAATTATTCACAATTTACATTAAAGCCCAATGAGGCCCAACAACATTAAACGCATCTAAAATTCTAATATTGGGCACAATAAATATCGAATTAAGCCTAATACAAAGCTAACATAAGTGTCTTAAATTGATTGATCAAGTTCTCTTAAGACTTGTGTACATTAAGGAAATGATACCTATTTCACTATCTAGTTAAAATATGTATTTATACTAGTAAACTCAAAAGTCTTGATGCCAGCAAAGAACAAGATCGTTGCTAGGCCCCAAAGGAATTAAGCAGTGAGGGAGGTATATATATATTTGGGGGGGGAGTATAGAGCAAATCACTATTTCCTAGTGCTGAAGTTCTGAAATTGTTTTTACTAGTTACAATATGGTAGTTTCTTGGAGAAGACATCATATAAAGACAACACTCAACAGCATTAAAATCAAATATCACTTTGATTTGTATACACTCAACATTTGCTATTGCTAAAACAATAAAGCATTCTTATAAACCAGGCAAGGCAGATATAACTGTCACCACAAAACAACTTAAAATAGACTTTAATTTGTATACACGTCATAATTTATATAACATCTTTGCATATTGATGTCTCATGGAAACATCTTGAGATGATATGCTATTAACTTCCATTTCTTTGTTCTCTTCTCAATTATATTATATTGGTTATCCAAAAGAATGCAAAGGAATAACCTCTGTTGGAGAATATACCTTTCCAACGGGATAAGAAATTGGGTAACAGATTATCATTAAAATTCGCACAAGCCATACAAAGTTGGAACCTACAGCAAGACTATATCTACTACAAATTGATTGTGGAATAACCTGAAATAAAAGAGGTAAAATTTTTTAAAAAAAAGGAGAGAGAGAGAAAATAAAAAAAGGACTCCATAATATTCATTAGGCACAAATGTTGAAGCTCAACTACTAAACTACAAAAGATAGCACAATCACATACCTCCTTGAAAAACAGAACGAAAGTCACAGAGAGAATGATAGCAACAAACTGATTGAATAGCTTGTCTAGGTATATCGGAAGAGCCTGCAGATTGCAAATTTCAAAGCCAACAGTTGTTTAAAAGTTAGGCAGGGTTTAGGAATCAGGATGAAGTGTACACATGATCAATATCAACCATAAATAGGCATATAGTTACTCAGCAATGTCTTTGGCATAAAAAATGTAGATTCAGCAATGAAAGCAAATCCAATCATCATGACCATTTCAAACAAGTTATTTTAATCTTCCTAATCCATTTTTTGATAAAAAAAAAATGATATTGTTTTAAGAAACAATAACTATTTACAAGAAGATTTTTTCATAGAAGTCCTTAGTGATAAACTTACAAATTGATAATATATACCAACGACTTTATGAGTTATTATAAAATTATAAACACACACATAAAAATTTAGCATGGGACTGAAAATAAACTACTGAGTTTTAATAACTTCTCCATTAAACAATGAATTATAGGAAAAGGGGCATTGCAATTCAGTTACCTCCATGGAAGCAGCATTATACAGAAGCAGAGTCACAAGAAGCTGGTGTTGTTTTTGAACCACTGGAAGTATAACCGCTGCATATAAACACAAAAAACAGGAATCATAAAACCCACTCCATAATGAACATGCAAAGCACAATAACCATTGAAGATTTCGTAATCGAAGAAGATTCAAAGGAAATTCGATATGTGATCATGAAACCAAGTACAAAAGAATCATGGATACACACGGATACTTCTTCGTAGCAACAATTGAATTAACAACACAAAATAAAAATTTAAAAAAAGAAAAAAGAAAAAACCTGCTTGCTTTTTCTTAGAAGGTTTCAGGGTTGAGAGGGGGTCGTTTGCCCTTGTTCCATCATTATCACCATCATTGTTTCTCATCGTACCCTCCCAAGCCTAATCTTCACTCTAAGTCAAAGCCCTTCACTCTCTTTGCTCGCTATGCTCAAACATTCAGTTTATGCTATGGCACAAACCCAAACCACAAATGAACCTCAAATATGTCAGAAAACCATTTCAACCAGTGATTAAAAACCAAATTAAAAAACACAACCTTTAGGCTAAACAATGAAAATTAGATAAAATCTGTAAGAATAACCTAGTTATAAATTTAAAAAAATTCCAAAAAATAAGAAATCAAGAGAAGAATGAAGCAAAATTGCAATTGAAACAAGAACAGATTACCGCTTGGAAGGCCTGGAAACGCTTGCCTTGATTGATGAGGATCTATCAATTCTTGATCCATCACTGTTGCTTCTTCTTAATCACTGCACTTCACAAAAGAACATATCCTAATCGAGAAGATGAAAATTACAAGGAAACAATAAATTTAAAGATGAAGTAACGAAAAATAGAAAAGTAATTCTAGCATGTTCTGTTGCCACTGGGATCTCACCCGAAATGTTTCAGAGAAGCATTCGAACCAAAATTCAAGCAAAATTGAATTCAAACAAAATTATCTTGAGCAAAAGAAAATGATTACCAAATTTGCAATGCTATCAAATGAACAAAGCAAAATTGCGAAGAATTCCAATCAACGAACCAAAACCACGAAGAATGGCCGAAGAAGGTTTTTGTGAGGGAAAGGATGAGCGTTTCACAAGTTTCTGAGTGCGAGAGTGTGAATGGTGCCACGAGTGAGTACTTTATAGTTTATATCAATTCATTTGGAATAAAAAAAACAAAGTGTTTAGCTGCAGTTAGGGCAAGTGCAGTTAATAAACTGCGGTTAATGGCCCCTTTTTTCGTAGTGATTCGAAACTCTCTAAGGCTTAGCGCAACATGAAACTCAATGCTGATAAGCATCGCAGGGACGTGGAATTTGGGTTAGGTGACTGGGTATATGTACATCTAAGACCCTACAAGCAACGGTCAGTATTGGAACCAACCATTCAAAGATTAGCTAATCGTTACTATGGCCCTTTCCAAGTACTGGAGCGCATTGGGCCTGTGGCTTACAAACTGGAATTACAATCTACCTCTAAAATACATCCAGTCTTCCACTATTCTTTGTTGAAGCCACACAAGGGATCCCTTCCACCCACACCAACGACATTGCCACTTACAGTTAAGGGCAATCAACCTCTGCTACAGCCCCTTAATAAATCAGATGTTGACACGACCAACCCGGACTCACCATGCATCTTAGTTCGATGGGAGGGTTTGTTCCCTGAGGAGTCATATTGGGAGTTTCTCACAAGAGTTACAGCAAGAGTATCATCACTTACACCTTGAGGACAAGGTGTTACCCAATGGGGACAGTAATGATAGTTCTACTTAGGGATTCAAATTATGGATCGCATCACTTGATGCGGCCGCAATATTACCGATAAGAACAACCGCGCAACTGCATCACCCCGCAATTGCGGGGTGATTAGAAATCACAAAAAAAAAACTGCATCAAAACGGCGCTACAGTCTGATGTGTGAGCAAAAAGCACACATCTAATGCTTGATTTGATATGAATTTGGACCTATTTTGATTGAATTCTTTCCCTCTTTGCTACATTTTTACATACTTTTACACTTTGACTCCTTTCCTCTCATTCTTGGTGATTTTAGGAACTTATTGGACACTTTGGACCTATTCCTTGGAGGATCCGCAAGCTTGAACAAAGAATGTTGCTGAATCTCGTAGCTATCTGACCCCCTGACAGTAAAATGGCCATATCTTGAGCTAGAAAAATGATATTGAGGTGATCTTTGTTGCGTTAGAAAGCTAAGAGAAAGGCCACAACTTTGCTATTGGACACTTCCTAATTCGAACTCCAGAGCATCACAAGGCCACCATATTTCAGGTGTAAAAACTAAACTCCTTGGGCTTGGGCTGCACGAAATAGAATGAAAAAGTGTCCTTTACCCATGAGGAAACCCAAAAGAGGAGTCAAGACATATAAAAGCAAAGATTAGAAACCCTAGAGGGGGAGGAAGATCAAGGGATTGAAGATCGAAAAGTGAAGATTGAAGAAGGAGATCGTTCTTGAAGAGATTGGGGAAACCTCTCATCCTGACCTTTATTTCTTTGTGATGTCTTCTATTTCTTCATCTATCATGTGCTTTCTTGTAATCATGAGAGGCTAGGTCTCTTATCTAGGATAGGGATGTAACTCTTCTATGATTCTATGATATGGTTGTGAACCTCTTTTAGTTAATGGAAGATTGTTGTTTTGATTCAATTATAGTGTTCTTAATGCTTGCCTTATGTTAGTACCCATAATCGCATGATCTAAGATAATTAAATGAAGAATCGAGAGATGAAGTTTGTTATATGAAAATCTAGAATTTGAACTTAGGTTTTATGACCACGAAAGTAGGCATAATCCTTCGAGGGGTAACTAAACTTCATAGAACTTAATGGGTTTCAATTAACTTAGTACCATGAAAATATGTATTACTTTAATTCTAACACGTTTCTTGTAACTCGAGAGAGAGCATCAAACAAAATAGGAAGATTCACCTTCAAAACACATTCGAATCATTAACTAGAATGTTCTAAGCCTTTGTCATAGAAAATAGTTGTAGTGAATCACGAATCCTGGAGTTTCGATCAATTGATACTTCATTATTGTTACTTGTTTAATTTGATTTGCTTGCGATTTAGCTTCTGTCTTATTGCTTTAATTAATTGTCTAGATAATCGTAATCGTTAAAGTGCGGTACTCACACGATCCTCGTGGGAACGATATCTTTCTTTACTACTTGTACGACCCATGTACTTGCGATCAGCAACACAATTGCAACGGAATGGTGATGCGGTAAAAATGCCATTCCGTTGCAGTTTCAGTATAAAAACAAAATTGTAAGAGAGAAAGGTAGGGTTTTTAGATCTCATCTGTTTATTTCTTTCACTTTTCTTCCCCTTCACAACCTCACTTGCGCCACCACGCCGACGTCTTTGTCCTCTTCCGGTGAGCCAAATCTGATCTCTTTCTAATTAAGTGGGTAAATTTTTATTTGATAAATTAATTAGAAAATTTGAACTAATTAAGTGGGTTGATTCTAATCACTAAATAAGTAAGTAATTTTTTGATAAATTAATTGGGTAATTTGAGCTTGACTTAATTTGTAATTACCAAAGGCCTTATACATAATCACATACTCTTATATGTGTGTGTGTGTGTGTGTATATATATGATAAGTGGGCTAATTAAGTTGGTTAAGTTTGATAAATTAATTGGATGATTTAAGCTAATTAAGTGGACTAAATCTAATAACTAGTATACTTATAATTTATTTTGATAAATTAATTGGATAATTTGAAATAATTAAGTGAGTTGATTCTAATCACTAATTAAGTAGTAATTTTTTGATAAATTAATTAGGTAATTTTGAGCTTGACTTAATTTGTAATTACCAAAATGCCTTATACATAAATTGGCTAATTAACCCACTTAAGTTGGTAATTAAATGGGCTAATGTTTGATAAGTGAGCTAATTAAGTTGCCTAAGTTTGATAAATTAATTATATGATTTAAGCTAGTTAAGTGTACTAAATCTAATCACTAATCTACTTATTATTTATTTTGATAAATTAATTGGATAATTTGAGTTTAACTTAATTTGGGTAGGCCAAATTTAATCTCTTTCTAATTAAGTGGATAATTTTTTGTTTGACAAATTAATTAGATAATTTGAACTAATTTAAGTGGACTGATTCTAATCACTAATTAAGTAAGTAATTTTTTGATAAATTAATTAGGCAATTTGAGTTTGACTTAATGTGTAATTATAAAAAGGCCCTATACACAATCGTGTACTCTTAATATATATATATATATATACCATATCATCATATAATTTCTTTTTGTGGTAATGTGAAAGAAATTTGTTATTAATTATTATTTGTAGTGAATTAATAATATAAAAAGTTATATGAAAAGACTTTAATTATCGTTGTTATTATTTATTTTCATAAACAATTACTATATTTTAATCAAATAATTTGTTATTATTTATTTTCATAAACAGGTACTATAAATATAAACAATGCCGCCAAGAGAACAATTTCCTACAGGAAGATTGGAAGGTGCTCCAAATGATGACATTGGTTGGCATTTTGGCACACCTATAGCTGGAAATCGAAACAACATCACATGCAAACTTTGTCAAATAGTAATAAATGGTGGTGTTACTAGATTGAAGCAACACATTGCACATTATAAAGGGCAAGTATCTGGTTGTGCTAGAGATACAACATTTATAAGAGAGAATATGATGAAACTTCTAATGGATGGAAAAGCAAAAAAAAAATTATTCTAGAAAAAGAAAAGAAGAATTTGAAGCACGATTGAGAGGAGATGATGAAGATGATGATATTGAAGACATTGTTGATGAGCAAATGAGGCAAGCTACACATGATAGCCTCATATCATATCATGAATGGGAAAATAAACAGCAATTGAGACAACAAATAGGAAGATGTGAAAATGTATATGAAGAGGGTGGAAGCTCCCACGCAAGTGTTAGTGGAGCTAATAGACCACAACTATCTAATTCACAAGATGTTTCTTTTGCTTTGAGATCTACAGATATTGATCTGGTGAGGAGTAAAAGCGTCAAGCAGCCAAGAATTAGTGGGGTTTTATGAAAACATTGAGGAAAAAGCTTGGAGAAGTAGTATCAAAGTTTATAATTTATGAGCGTTTACCTATGAGCTTGTCTGACTCTCCTTGGCTGCATAATTTGATCACTGCAGCCGCTAAGGTGGGTTGAGGGGTTAAGTGCCCAACTCCTTATGAAGTTTCCAATGTATATTTGGAATCTGAATATCAAAAGATGAATGAATGGATAAATGTTCCAAGAGGTACATGGAAAGAAAGAGGAGTAACAATAATGTGTGATGGTTGGACATATAGTATAAATCATACACATATTATGAATTTTCTTGTGTACAGTAGCAAGGGGACAATTTTCGTTAAATATGTTGATGCTTTGCCGCTGATGGTAGAAATACAAATTTTTTACTTCCAGTTACGTGAAAAAGTAGTAGAAGAAGTGGGAGAAGAATATGTAGTTCAAGTTGTAACACCCTTAATTGGGTGCCACATTTCCTTTTTTTTTTTTTATTAACCAGATTCTTAGTGATTTCTTTACTTAGTTCTTTATATAACTAGAAATTTAACAAGAACAAATATGGAATGTACAATAATATCACATAGATTTATTTTACTTGAGTTTTATTTTACATACATCTATATAAACATACATATTCTACATTATATATGCTTTTTCACAAAATTTTGTACATATACACAAATACACAAAACAGACATCTTCCCTCAATTACATTGATGGGTCATCAAAGATGAACCCATTATGATGAGAGGGTCCTGGAGCTGGGGTTCTGTGAGCACGGCGCCACCTCGGGGTTCGTGCAGAAGAGACGGTGGATCTCTCGCGAGGTGTTTGGCGGGTTGTGGCACTCCAGATGTCAGCAAAGGGCATATGCAATTCAACATAAATAGAAAGGGAAAACATGGTTATGGGGTTCCCATCATAAGTCCTTCTCAAGGTGATAGTAAGTCCACCCACATATGTAACTCGTTCCTCTAGTAATTCCACGTGCCAAGCATCTGGCCCCTCGTGAAAGTCGACGATAATGAATCCGAAGAAATCATTGATCGACATCTTTAAACATATAGAAAAATACAATTTTCACAATAAGGGGTGAGATTCTCAATGTCATCAATAATACCAATAAAACTGTATAAAACAACATATATCATTTTATGTCAATCTCTACATATAAAATCACATTTAATTGAATGTAATGAAATACCAACCTTATTGTCCAAGTATGAAATGCAAGTATGACAACTGACCATGCAGATGCACACAAATGACTCCTACTCCATGGAGCTAAACACAACAAGTCGGAGAGAGTGATTGGGAGTACATGTTCCGTATCAGTTAGCCAACAAGTGCTAACAAATCATTTGCGCATACGGCTCACGCGAACAGTCTCCACCAATCGTGAATGGACCAGTGTATAGTCGAGATCGTCGGTGTTTTGCAATCATAATACCACAGCACAGTCCCAGCCGGCAACTTGTGGAGTTTCTGGACCCCCGACGACTCCAAGATCATTAAAGATCTTCACTCGGCCATTCGCACCCGCACCAAGGTGTAAGCTCAACCTCCTAGGCTCCAAGCCTTACAACGATAATGTCTCATACAGACTATATACATATATACATATAGTATAAATATTCCCAAAATATATATACATAATCCCTTTGGGATCCAAGCTACCATTTATTTAAGAATAACGTCAACTGTCCTATCTAGGGTCCAGTCTATGTCGGCCCGATAGTAGTACCGCTGTTTCTCAATTATATGGTGCCAAAAATCACGTAACACATTTGTTACGGTTTTCAAGTCGCGTAAAACTTTTTCCGTAAAAATTCAATCGGGTAAGCTATAAAAAATTGTTTTTCCATCGCGTAAAGTGTTTTCTGTAAACTTTCAGTCGCATAACCCATTTTCTGTAAATTTTTAATCGCGTAGGGTATTTTTCACAAAAACTAATTTACTTCATAATAAATAAATTATTTTCAAGTTTATTTT
This sequence comes from Styphnolobium japonicum, assembly GCA_023212625.1. Classification (NCBI taxonomy): domain Eukaryota; kingdom Viridiplantae; phylum Streptophyta; class Magnoliopsida; order Fabales; family Fabaceae; genus Styphnolobium; species Styphnolobium japonicum. Next base: position 30,617,008 of record JALBWW010000009.1, read on the forward strand.
CACTTTCTCATCATGAAATAAGTAAAAATAAATATTTAAACCTTAAAATAAATTCTCAAACGCCTTTCCATAAATAAGGATATTTAAAAATAATAAATTTGATAAAATCCCATATTCTCATAATTTCGAAAATTCAAGGATTAGCCTTAAATAAATACAAAATTTATTTAAAATAATTTCTTTCCTTAATCAAAATATTAATTTAAAGTTCTAAATATTTCTAGAATAATTCCTCTAAGGTTTCGAAAATACTACCCATAGTATTCTAAATAATATAACTTTAAATAAATAAATCTATGCATCAAACTACATATATGTATGTCCTAGACCTTCCTAAGGAAATAAGACATATACTTTACATAAGATATAAAGACAAGCTATCAAACATAATATGGACATGAATCCTTAATCATCAAAGATATTAATTAAGCGATATAACACTTAATGTAAGTCACGGTTTTTAGCACATAAAAACAAGTCATCACATATAACAAGTCATTAATACAATAATATTGGTTGATAGAGAAAACTCCCCCTTACCTTGGTTTTCTAGCTTTTTCCAACAAAGCCTCTTGACTTCACATAATAACACAAAGAAACATAATCACAATTATTTCAAGCATTATAACACTTTTTAAACTTGATCATGGACTAACCCAATGATCTATACTCTTGAACAAATAATTTAAAAAGTGAAAGAAATAGAGTTTCACCTTAGGATTCTTTTATCTTCTTGGCCTCTTTTTGAGAAGGTCTTAACTAGAGATATTCTTATAACAACACTAAGATGCTAAGGCAAGATTTAGAACTTTAGCAAGGGTTTGGGATGAAAAATAAAGAGCAAGGCTGTGGCCTTTTGGGAGAGAAAGCTGTGAGCTTATGAGAGGAAGAAGAGAGAATTTTGGTGTGAAAATTTATGCTTGAATCATTTGCTATTTATTGGCAAAAGCTAGGATACATAAGGCATTAAAATTTTGGGAAAACTACCCTAGGGTGGCCGGCCTTCACTTGGCAAGGTGGTGGTCTTCAAGTTTGCTTCTTGCCACCATTAATGCCATGGTGATTCACCTAGGTGATTCACCATGGTAATTAATGTCCACCATGAGTCACCCCTTGAGTCATCAAGAAACATTAATGTCTTAGAGATATTTTCTTAAGATTTTTATCAGTAAATTTTACCCAATGGACAAAGATCAGTATCTATTATCCAATGGATAATAGAATGTACCTAAAAACACCCAGAGATTTTATCTGCTCATAAAATCCCTAAAAATGGAAAATGATCAAATATGCTAACGGATTTGAAAACTAAACTTCCATTAAATTACAAAAATTCCTCAAAGGTATTTTGTATCAAAAATAAAATTATTTTATTTAATTTTTCAAAATGGTCTGAAATTCACTTATAAGGTTTAGTCCAGTCAAATTTCAATTTAATTGAACTCACAGAATTTCCTAAAAATAATTTACCAAAGAACTTGCAGAAAACACTGTATATAACATAAGTTGAAAATTTTGGGGTGTTACAACTCTCCCCCTCTAAGAGGAATGTCGTCCTCGACATTTGCATAAGTTAAACACAAGTTAAAATAAATACAGATATAACTCTTTCATTTTGCCTTCTAGTTCCCAAGTTGCTTCTTCAGTCATATTGTCCCATATTACTTTCACCAAAGTAATATCTTTTCCTCGGAGCTGCTTCACTCTCCTATCATCAATTTTAACAGGTAATGCATCATAGGTTAAGTTTTCTTTCAATTGCACTATATCCAGTTCAATGACATGAGTGGGATCAGGAATATATTTTCGCAATTGCGAGACATGAAAAACATTATGTAAATTAGACAGAAATGGTGGTAAAGCAATTTGATAAACTACGAGTCCAATCCGACGAAGAATTTGGTATGGTCCAATAAATTTAGGAGTGAGTTTTCTGGATTTGATTACCCGGCCAACCCCAGTCGTGGGTGTGACTCTCAAAAACACATGTTCACCTTCTTCAAATTCAAGAGGTCTCCGTCTTTTGTTCGCATAACTCTTTTGTCGACTCTGAGTTACCTTCATCTTTTCCTGAATCATTTTTACCTTTTCAGTTGTTTGTTGCACTAGTTCAGGTCCGATTATCAAATTTTCTCCATCTTGGTTCCAACACAAAGGTGTCCTACACCGTCGTCCATAAAGGGCCTCATAGGGTGCCATCCCTATGCTTGAATGAAAACTGTTGTTGTAGGTAAATTCTATTAAAGGTAGGAATTCATCCCAACTTCCAGTGTGTTCCAATACACAAGCTCTTAACAAGTCTTCAAGTGACTAAATTGTCCTTTCAGATTGACCATCAGTTTGCGGATGGTATGCAGAACTTAAGCGAAGTTTTGTTCCCATCGCTTCTTGTAAACTTTGCCAAAACCTTGAAGTAAATCTAGGATCTCTATCAGAAATGATACTTGATGGTACACCGTGAAGTCTAACAATTTCACTAATATAAACCTGAGTTAATCTTTCCATGGAATATCTTATGTTGATAGGTAAGAAATGGGCTGATTTTGTAAGTCGATCAACAACTACCCAAATGGAATCAAAACCTTTCCTAGTTTTTGGTAAACCTACCACAAAATCCATGGCTATTCCATCCCACTTCCATTCAGGAATAGTTGGTGGTTGCAACATCCCTGAAGGTTTTTGGTGTTCTACCTTGGCTTTTTGACAAACCAAACATGAAGCTACATACTGAACAACATTCCTTTTCATCCCTTGCCACCAATATAATTGTTTCAAATCTTGGTACATTTTTGTGGTTCCAGGATGCATACTCAATTTGCTTTTATGAGCTTCATTCAAGATTAGCTTCCTAAGTTCAGGATCATTTGGTATACAAATCCTATTTTTAAATCTCAAGATTCCATCTGATCCTTCTCTAAAATCTGTCATCTTGCCTTGTACTAACAATTCTTTCTCTTTTACTAGATATTGATCACTTTCTTGTTTAGCTCTAATCTCATTCATCAAATCATTTGATATTGTGATCATACCTAAACTTAATTTTCCTGGTGTCAATCTTACAGATAAGCTCATATCTCTGAACTGCTCTAGTAATTCTTTCTCCTTAATCATCAAAGCAGAAATACTAATGGTTTTCCTACTTAGAGCATCAGCCACCACATTTGCTTTTTCGGGATGATATTGCAATTGAAAATCATAATCCTTCAAGAATTCCAACCATCTTCTTTGCCTCATATTTAATTCTTTTTGATCAAATAAATATTTTAAACTATTATGGTCACTAAAAACATGAAAAGTTGCACCATAAAGAAAGTGTCTCCAAATTTTCAAGGCAAATACTACAGCTGCTAATTCCAAATCATGAGTAGGATAATTCTTCTCATGTACCTTCAATTGTCTAGAAGCATAGGCCACTACCTTGTGGCTTTGCATAAGAACACAACCTAGACCTTGATGTGAAGCATCACAGTATACCTCAAATGTTTCACTAGGGCTGGGTAAAATTAACACAGGTGAAGTGGTTAAGCGTTTCTTTAATTCTTGGAAACTTTCCTCACACTCATTTGTCCAAATGAAGTTTTGATCCTTTCTTGTGAGTTGAGTAAGAGGTCCAACTATTTTAGAAAATCCTTCTATGAATCTTCGATAATAACCCGCTAGTCCCACAAAACTTCTAATCTCAGTTACGGTCTTAGGCCTTTCCCACTGAAGTATTGTTTCAACTTTTGACGGATCTACAGCAATTCCTTTTTTTGAGATCACATGGCCTAGAAATTTTACTTCATCTAACCAAAACTCACATTTTGACAATTTTGCATATAAAACTCTTTCCCTAAGGACCCGTAGAACCAAGCCGAGATGTTCAGCGTGTTCCTCCTCATTGCGAGAATAAATCAGGATGTCATCAATGAAAACAACGACAAATTTATCCAAGTAAGCATGAAAAATCCTATTCATATAATCCATGAATATTGCTGGGGCATTAGTTACACCAAATGGCATTACCAAATATTCATAATGACCATAACGTGTCCTGAATGCAGTTTTTGACACATCCTCTGTTTTTACTCTAATTTGATGATAACCAGATCGCAAATCTATCTTTGAAAATACTGCAGCTCCCCTTAGCTAATCCATTAAGTCATCTATCCTAGGCAATGGGTATTTATTCTTAATTGTGACTTTGTTCAATTGCCTATAGTCCACACATAGACGAGAAGTTCCGTCCTTCTTCTTGACGAGTAATACTGGTGCTCCCCAAGGCGAAACACTGGGTCTTACGAACTGTTTGCCTAACAATTCTTCCAACTGACTTTTAAGCTCAATTAACTCAGACGGAAAAATTCTATAAGGTGTTATGGAAATTGGACCAGAATCGGGTACAAGGTCGATAGAAAAATCTATTTCCCTATTTGGTGGTAATCCAGGAATATCATTAGGAAAAACATCAGGAAACTCATTGACTACTGGAATAGCTTTCATATCCGTTTCACCCTTGACTTCTGAAGAAAACAATAACATGTATCCTTGAGCTCCTTCTTTTAAAGAAGCTTGTACTATATTGGCCGTTAAAAATCCAGAATTCTCAAGTTGGGGAAAGACTACGGTTTTATTTGAACAGTCTATCAGAATATGGTTAGAAGATAACCAATCCATTCCTAAGATTATATCTATTTGGGAAAGTGGTAAACAAATCAAATCAACTAGAAAATGATGGTCTTGAATAATCATGGGGCATTTTGGACATACTTTGGTAGTTATCACAAGTTTAGCAGTAGGAGTAGAAATAATTAAATCAAAGGGTAAGGAAGACACAGGCAATCCTAACTGATCCACACAGTCATAAGAAATGAAAGAATGTGTTGCACCGAAATCATATAGCACAATTAAAGACTTACCTCCTATGTCGCAATCACCTTGTATCAAATCATCAGATTCAGAGACTTCTGCTCCGTTCATGGTGTAGACTCTACCTCCTGCTTGTGGCCTTGGAACATTTCCGTTTCCAAATGAAGATTCTGCCTTTGGCTGGTTACAATCTCTAGCCATATGTCCTGGTTTTCCACATCGAAAGCATACTATTCCTTTGATTGGACAATCTTTAATCAAATGGTTCTTCCCACACTTCAAACATTTTATTGGAGGCACCGTTGCACTTCCTCCACTAGGCCGTTGTAGTTGAGTTCCTGGTGGTTTCGAATAAGGTTTTGGTTGAAACCGATTATTACTAATGCTATTCCCCCTTTGGGTGGTATTGCCTCCACCTCCTCTTTGGAATCGAGCTGGTCCAAAGTTGCGAATTCGTGTATCATGAGATCGGTCTAACTCCTCGATCTTACGACAAGTATCTAACAGAGTTGGGAATTCAGCTATTCCCAAAGATAACACTGCCCGCTTCAAGTTGTGTTTCGATCCCTCTTCAAATTTCCTACACTTCCACTCCTCATCAGGTTGAAGTTGGAAATATCTTGAGAATTTAGACAAATTCTCAAACTTTGCCGCATATTCACTAACTAACATTCCTCCTTGTCTTAAGCCAAGAAATTCCATTTCCTTAGCATGTCTAACACTTGCAGGAAAATATTTTTCGAAGAACTTACCTCTAAATACTTCCCAGATAATTTCTCGTCCTTCAGCTTGCAGCAATTGTTGCACTCCAGCCCACCAATCTTCGCCATCTCCTACCAACATGTAAGTAGCATAAGTTACTTTACGTTCCTCAGTGCAACCCATTCCTCTAAAAATCTTTTCCAATTCCTTTATCCAAAGACTAGCCTTCTCCGGATCATATTCTCCCTTGAATTGGGGTGGGTTAGTACGACGGAATTCGGACAAGTTCTGAGTCTCCAATGCTGCCTCTTGTTGTTGAACAGCACGTTGGTTTTGTTGCACCAAAATGTCTGCCATCCTTTGCATAGCGGCGGCGGCAGCAGCCATGTCGGTGTTATTATGGTCCGTATCCATCGGTGTGCTTCTATTACGAGCCATCTTTATCCTTCAAGGTTAATGAAATTTAAAACACCATAGAAACAAACAATAATTGTTTTCTTTCGAAAACGTCAACAGAGAAAAACACAGCACAAACAAACTAGACCTATTCCCCTACATCCGAGAGCTTGAACCAAAAGCTCTGATACCAATTAATGTAACACCCTTAATTGGGTGCCACATTTCCTTTTTTTTTTTAATTAACCAGATTCTTAGTGATTTCTTTACTTAGTTCTTTATATAACTAGAAATTTAACAAGAACAAATATGGAATGTACAATAATATCACATAGATTTATTTTACTTGAGTTTTATTTTACATACATCTATATAAACATACATATTCTACATTATATATGCTTTTTCACAAAATTTTGTACATATACACAAATACACAAAACAGACATCTTCCCTCAATTACATTGATGGGTCATCAAAGATGAACCCATTATGATGAGAGGGTCCTGGAGCTGGGGTTCTGTGAGCACGGCGCCACCTCGGGGTTCGTGCAGAAGAGACGGTGGATCTCTCGCGAGGTGTTTGGCGGGTTGTGGCACTCCAGATGTCAGCAAAGGGCATATGCAATTCAACATAAACAGAAAGGGAAAACATGGTTATGGGGTTCCCATCATAAGTCCTTCTCAAGGTGATAGTAAGTCCACCCACATATGTAACCCGTTCCTCTAGTAATTCCACGTGCCAAGCATCTGGCCCCTCGTGAAAGTCGACGATAATGAATCCGAAGAAATCATTGATTGACATCTTTAAACATACAGAAAAATACAATTTTCACAATAAGGGGTGAGATTCTCAATGTCATCAATAATACCAATAAAACTGTATAAAACAACATATATCATTTTATGTCAATCTCTACATATAAAATCACATTTAATTGAATGTAATGAAATACCAACCTTATTGTCCAAGTATGAAATGCAAGTATGACAACTGACCATGCAGATGCACACAAATGACTCCTACTCCATGGAGCTAAACACAACAAGTCGGAGAGAGTGATTGGGAGTACATGTTCCGTATCAGTTAGCCAACAAGTGCTAACAAATCATTTGCGCATACGGCTCACGCGAACACTCTCCACCAATCGTGAATGGACCAGTGTATAGTCGAGATCGTCGGTGTTTTGCAATCATAATACCACGGCACAGTCCCAGCCGGCCACTTGTGGAGTTTCCGGACCCCCGACGACTCCAAGATCATTGAAGATCTTCACTCGGCCATTCGCACCCGCACCAAGGTGTAAGCTCAACCTCCTAGGCTCCAAGCCTTACAATGATAATGTCTCATACAAACTATATACATATATACATACAGTATAAATATTCCCAAAATATATATACATAATCCCTTTGGGATCCAAGCTACCATTTATTTAAGAATAGCGTCAACTGTCCTATCTAGGGTCCAGTTTATGTCGGCCCGATAGTAGTACCGCTGTTTCTCAATTATATGGTGCCAAAAATCACGTAACACATTTGTTACGGTTTTCAAGTCGCGTAAAACTTTTTCCGTAAAAATTCAATCGGGTAAGCTATAAAAAATCGTTTTTCCGTCGCGTAAAGTGTTTTCTGTAAACTTTCAGTCGGATAACCCATTTTCTGTAAATTTTCAATCGCGTAGGGTATTTTTCACAAAAACTAATTTATTTCATAATAAATAAATCATTTTCAAGTTTATTTTCACTTTCTCATCATGAAATAAGTAAAAATAAATATTTAAACCTTAAAATAAATTCTCAAACGCCTTTCCATAAATAAGGATATTTAAAAATAATAAATTTGATAAAATCCCATATTCTCATAATTTCGAAAATTCAAGGATTAGCCTTAAATAAATACAAAATTTATTTAAAATAATTTCTTTCCTTAATCAAAATATTAATTTAAAGTTCTAAATATTTCTAGAATAATTCCTCTAAGGTTTCGAAAATACTACCCATAGTATTCTAAATAATATAACTTTAAATAAATAAATCTATGCATCAAACTACATATATGTATGTCCTAGACCTTCCTAAGGAAATAAGACATATACTTTACATAAGATATAAAGACAAGCTATCAAACATAATATGGACATGAATCCTTAATCATCAAAGATATTAATTAAGCGATATAACACTTAATGTAAGTCACAGTTTTTAGCACATAAAAACAAGTCATCACATATAACAAGTCATTATATACAATAATAATGGTTGATAGAGAAAACTCCCCCTTACCTTGGTTTTCTAGCTTTTTCCAACAAAGCCTCTTGACTTCACATAATAACACAAAGAAACATAATCACAATTATTTCAAGCATTATAACACTTTTTAAACTTGATCATGGACTAACCCAATGATCTATACTCTTGAACAAATAATTTAAAAAGTGAAAGAAATAGAGTTTCACCTTAGGATTCTTTTATCTTCTTGGCCTCTTTTTGAGAAGGTCTTAACTAGAGATATTCTTATAACAACACTAAGATGCTAAGGCAAGATTTAGAACTTTGGCAAGGGTTTGGGATGAAAAATAAAGAGCAAGGCCGTGGCCTTTTGGGAGAGAAAGCTGTGAGCTTATGAGAGGAAGAAGAGAGAATTTTGGTGTGAAAATTTATGCTTGGATCATTTGCTATTTATAGGCAAAAGCTAGGATACATAAGGCATTAAAATTTTGGGAAAACTACCCTAGGGTGGCCGGCCTTCACTTGGCAAGGTGGTGGTCTTCAAGTTTGCTTCTTGCCACCATTAATGCCATGGTGATTCTCCTAGGTGATTCACCATGGTAATTAATGTCCACCATGAGTCACCCCTTGAGTCATCGAGAAACATTAATGTCTTAGAGATATTTTCTTAAGATTTTTATCAGTAAGTTTTACCCAATGGACAAAGATCAGTATCTATTATCCAATGGATAATAGAATGTACCTAAAAACACCCAGAGATTTTATCTGCTCATAAAATCCCTAAAAATGGAAAATGATCAAATATGCTGACGGATTTGAAAACTAAACTTCCATTAAATTACAAAAATTCCTCAAAAGTATTTTGTATCAAAAATAAAATTATTTTATTTTATTTTTCAAAATGGTCTGAAATTCACTTATAAGGTTTAGTCCAGTCAAATTTCAATTTAATTGAACTCACAGAATTTCCTAAAAATAATTTACCAAAGAACTTGCAGAAAACACTGTATATAACATAAGTTGAAAATTTTGGGGTGTTACACAAGTGGTTACAGATAATGAAAAGGCACTGAAAGCAGCTGGTCAAAAATAGATGGAAAAGAGGCCACATCTCTATTGGTCATCATGTGCAGCTCATTGCTTAGATCTTTGCTTGGAAGATATTGGAAAAAAGCAAAGTGTAAAAAAATTATTGGATGATGCAAGCACAATGACATCTTTCATTTATAACCACATTTGGACGGGAAATCTTTTGAAGAAATATATTGCAGGTAGAGAAATTGTTCATCGTGGTGTTACTCGCTTTGCTACACAATTCTTGCACCTTCAAGCCATTTTGAAGCAAAAGCAAGGCTTACAAGATATGTTCAACTCCGAAGAATTTAGAAGATCAAAATTTGGGAAAGAAAAAAAGGGACCAACATTTGAAGCAAGAAAAATTGTTTTGGGCAGTGAATTCTGGAGTAAGGCTGGTGATCTACTCAAAGTATTTGAGCCTTTAGTAAAAGTTTTAAGATTGGTCGATGGTGATGAAAAGCCAACAATGAGTTATATTTATGAAGTCATAGACCGAGCAAAACAATCCATCCAGCTAAATTATCCTTATTATTCTAAATATCATGACATAATAGACCAACGCTAGCGATTCATGCACTGTGATCTACATTCTGCAGGTAATCAACATAATTTAAAGTATTAGTTTTTTATGAAAATTTTTACATATGTACAGTAATTGATTCACTCTATTTTTGTAGGTTATTTTCTTAACCCACAATTTCAATATGGAGTTGAACATGGGGCTGACGTGTATAAAGAAACATTTGAAGAGACCAGTAAAGTCATCGCCAAGTTGGAAAGAAATATTGATGATCAAATTAGAGCTTTGAATCAAGTTAGTAATGAATGTTTACACTTTAATCTTATAAATTTAGAACTTAGAATTTAATTTTATATATCTACATACATGACATATTATATCATGTTATATAGTTAATGCTTTTTCGAGAAAAGAGTGAGACATTTGGTACACCATTAGCTCAAAAAAGATGGTCTCAAATGAATCCAGGTAACATATTATTTATTTCATTTTTTTATATAAGTGAAAAACATTTTAACTTTCCTTTTTATATGATAAATAATTTATTTATATTGTATGTTAATTTATATAGCTGAATGGTGGTTGATATTTGGTACATGTGCTCCCGAGTTTCAACGTGTAGCAATAAAAGTGCTTAGTTAAACAACTTCAGCTACAAATTGTGAGAGAAATTGGAGCACATTTAGTTATATACATACAAAGACAAGGAATAGACTCAAGTATAAGAAACTACAAAAACTTGTCTTCACATTTTATAATATGAAGTTGAAAATGAGACATGAAATGAGAAGAAGTCAAGAAGATATTGAAACTAGTTTCAATCCCATTAATCTTGACTACATATTTCAAGAAGATGATCCATTGTCTTCATGGATTGAAGAAAGAGAAGGCCCTTTGTTGGATGGAATACAAAATTCAGAATGGCTGCCTATAATTGATTCTGATGATGGTGCATGTTCTAGTGAAGGTAATAGTCAAAGTGGTGATGGTGATTTAAGTCCACCAAGTAATAATAGTGGTAATGATGGTGGTGATGCAGAAGCTGAAAAAAGTGGTTCTAGTCATGATGATGAAATTAGGCAAAATGATCCATATCAGGAGTTGCCATACTCTCGGCGTGACAAGAGCCTTATGATTGATATGACATCTTCTAGAAGAGATATTTATCCTTCTGATAATTCATTTGGTGATAGTAGAAGAGGTGGATCTCGGTCTAGGAGAGGTAGAAGGCAACAAAATGTTACACCAGAAGACTCATCCTCTTCTAATATTGCACAAAGTTTTAGTGACTTTGGTATTGGTGAATCATCTCAGAGTAGTCAAGGGTATTATCCACCATTTTATCAGCATCATTCTTTCAGCATACATGGTCAATATACAAGCATTCAAACGCCACCATACCACCAACCTTCAATGAATAATCAAGAATCTTATTATCACCCGACATTAAATTATCCTTTTCAACAAATGCATCAACAAGGTAGTGGATTTTTTTATTATGTCTTTGGACAAGAAGCTACACAGGATGATAGCCAAAGTGAAAGTGGAGGTTATGATCTTCCACGACATTCTACCATGTGGTAATATTTATCATGTAAGTATTATTTATACATCTTTAATTATTTTATTTATTTTTTTAAATTTGATAATTTTTTTTTTCTTTTTTAAATTTCTTAAAGTGCAGTTTAGTTTATTATTTGTGAATTTCAAGTTAAAAATTTTCTTATTATTGTCTTAAGTGTTTAGCATATTAATGTGGGTTTGTGATATGCCTTCTTTTGTAGTAGTTTTGGAGGATTTTGAAGTTCTTGAGTGGTGGTTTTGCTCTTGGATGGTTGATACTTGATCAAATTGCAACTACTAGTGTTCCTCTAAGTGAGTTTGGTCTTTATATATATATATATATATATATATATATATATATATATATATATGTAAAAAATTAGACATGTTTCTATTAAATCTATTTGAAACTTGTTTGAATTTATATTGTCAAATTTCTTTAACCATGCTAATGCTATATATGACCAAACAATGGACACTAAATGGTCTATTTGTAATCATTGACACAATCACAATGTTATTTTTATCATAAATATGATTTAACTTGTCTTAAAGATAATATAAAATCCTATTGAATGAGTAAAAAATTATAAATAAAAATATATTAAGAGTTACAATAATTATATGAATATCTTCTTGTATTTTGAGCAAACTTAAAAAAAATTTACGCTACAATGGCCGCAACCGGCATCGCAGTAGTCACAACGCCCGCAATCACAGTAATAACAACAACAAAACTGCAACCGCAATTTAAAACTCTGATTTTATTGATAGCCCAACTAATGGGGCTGTAAGAGATGATGCAAGACCCAACGCTTCAGTCAATGATCCAAGCCCAAATGCAAGACCAACTATAGAAACAAAGAGACCTGCAAGATGGAATGACTACATACATGCCTGAGTAATGCTGAGTTTGAGTGTGTGCATAACAGAATGTAATCAATGATCTGTTGTAATAGTTGTTACCAATACCTAAATTCTAGGGAGATTAGAATCTTCTTATGCTCTATAAAAATCTTTACATAAGAAATCAAAGGCATGGCCAAAGTATTTCTTCAATTCCCTCTTTCTCATTCTCTGGAGGTCAACTGTTGTTGTGTCATTGAGTCATTGTGACTTTTCCTTTCATGGCCTTGTTTTTACTTGATTTCGTTTTTATTTTTAATGCACAAGTGTTTTAATATAAAAATAATGGAAAAAGGAATCAAGAATTAAATAAAATAATCACAAAAATGATAAAAATGGATAAAATGAATAGAAGAAATACTGTGATTAGATCCGTGATTTTCGCTCCAATTTCTAGTGCATATATGTATATTTTATTTTCATACTTGTTATTCAATTTTGTTTGCTAATGATTTCTTGATAATAAACCGTGGTATATGGATAAATTGGTGTGTAAATTTCAATGTTTGAGGAATGCAATGGTTAAAAATTCGATTTAAGAATTTAAGTTGTTACAGATTTTATTTTTATGCTTTACTATTAAATGGATAGATCCGACAATCGAATAATTAAATTAGTGAAAGTGACAGGGAAGTTTTGACTTTTTAAAAGTGAGAAGTATCTCTTTTGTTTTGTAAGAAGCACTTGTGGAGCTTTAAATGATCTTTAATAAAACTTTTTTCATATACTATTTGTCATATCATCCGTTTAATTTTCATTCAAAAATGGATTAAGATTCCAACAACAGAATAATCAAAATTAGTCGAAGTAACGACAAAGTATTGACTTTTCGAAGATGAGAAGTATCTCTTTGGTTTCACTAGAAGCGCTGGTAGGGCTTTAAATGATAACAAAAATACTTTTCCATATATTATTTCTCATATCATCCATTTAATTGTTATTAAAAAATGGATTAAGATTTCAATGATCAAATCATCAAAATTAGTCTAAGTAACGGCAAAGTTTTGACTTTTTGAAAGTAAGGAATATCTCTTTGGTATTGTCAGAGGCGCTAACGCGACTTTATGATCTCCAATAAAAAAATATTTTTCACACATTAATTTCTTTGTCATATGCATGTCATTTTCATCAACCTTTGCATTAACCTTTTCAATCTCACTGACAATAGAAAATTTGGGAGACAATTGAAGTGACGATAAACTAAACTCTTCCTAATACTCTTCAAACAATTAATATTAGATCTTGTTATAAGCACTAGCATGATATAATTCTTCCAATTGAAAAATAATAATAATAATAATAATAAATATTTGTAGTCATTTTAAAAAAATTGTGAAATCATTTTCAAAAAACATTCATTTTATGTAAAAATATTTTCTTGGTAAATTAGAGTTTGTATTTCACCATTTTCATGCAACATGGTATGGACTTATATTTGTTGCATATAATAATAACTATTTATTCACTGATTTTTGTCTTAGTCATTTATCATTGTTGATAAAATGCACGACAAAGTGAGATGTGTTAAAAATAAAAAAACAAAAAGGTATTTTAAATAATAAAAGACCAATTTAATTATTTTAGCAAATACATTAGCTTAAACAGGTATCCGTTCTTAAAACATGTGGTATAGGATGCTAATACATTCCCAATTTGTAATAAACCTCGAACCTGAACTCTAAACTATAAACCATTTTATTAGGTGTTCAGTCGCACCATTCTATTTTAAAAATGAAAACAATCAATTGGTGGCTGTTGTGACTATTTATGATCTTTAAAAATTACTCAGTGCACAAATAGTTCATTAATACATTCAAGCGTTAATAACATTCAAGCAAATATGAGGTCGATCCCATAAAGATATTGAGTTAAAATTTTAAATAATTTATAAATTTCCCTAATCCAATTAGACAAAAATATTTAAGATGTAAAAGTTAAATTAAAAATTAAAAAAACTAAAACAAATAATAAATCTAATTAACCAAATGCAAATTGAATACGGTTCAGAAACAAGCGATATTAATTTTAACATTAATTATGTCAAATATTTTATTCTCAAATAATTTATCTCATGAATATTTAGTGGCAAAGTATATATTCACGAAAAAAATTATCAATTAAACTTTAATAACAAATTGATATCCAATTACAATCAACACTAAAAACCTTAGTCAAGTTGATATCCAAATACAATTGAAATCTAATTATAATAGTAAAAACAAATTTAAAACATGAAAAAAACATAAATAAACTGATCTAAAAAATTTATTCATACTAACTGATAGGCGAATAAAAACAATAAACGTTAAAGGTTTAAAACAAATAATAAAAATCTAACATAGACAATACCAAAATAATGAAAGTTTCATCTTCCCCTTAATACATAAAATCTAAGGACAGCATTATTACTGACTAATCTGCTGCATTGCACAACTTGTTTATGCCGTAGAGCCATACCCTTTATTTATACCTGTTTTGCACAGCTGCTCCGGACTTGTACATCGCCTCAACTTAGGTTAAACAATGGCCTTGTTAAATTTTGTTATCCTATTTCCAATTCACCGTGGCCCAGCAGCCTCCAATTGGGCCACCTCCTTTTAATTTTGAATGTTTCAGCCATGGCCCCACGCAAGCCTATTAATCTGACTTCTCTAGACTCTATTACCTATTTGCCATGTAGCTTACGCGAACCACCTTCGAAATCAAGAGTTACCCATTCATTTGTTTCCTTTGCTTTCAGCGAAATTTTCTTGGAGAAATTTTCCTGTTATTTATCACAAAAATTTAATTACCTTTTCTCAAAGAAAATAATCAATAATACCATAAAATTAAAACAAATTAACTTCTATTATAACGTAATAAAGCTTACTTTTTGTGAGACAAAAATGTAATACTAGGCTATTGTTGGTCAAAGGAGGTGGACAAGGTGGGCACCACCTACCCACCTACCAAATTGAGAGAGAAACAACAATTTGCAAACTTGCAAATTGCTTTCGGTGCAGTTTTCTTTGAAAGTCAAGAGAAACTTTGTTGGCAAAGACGTGTGGAATGAGAGTTTCAACTTCTATAAATAGAAGCTCTCAGATGAAATGAAAACACAACAGAAAGAGAGAAAAAAACCAGAGAGAGAAATAGAGAAAGCTTAGAAAGAGAAAAGCTTCAGTTTCTGGGTGTAATTGGGTTGTGGTGTTGTGAGAGGTTGTGAGTGTTTTGTAAGCACTTTGTATATTTCCCTTTTCAGTAAAAGATCTGCAGCAGCTCGGAGACGTAGGCATAATTGGCCGAACCCCGTTATCAATTGTGTGTGTGCAATTATTCCGCATTTATTTCGCTCTTCCACAAATCTGATGATAAGGAAATGTTGCGTAATTTCCCAACAATTGGTATCAGAGCTCTTGGTGATCAGGACAATTTTCTCTTGATAAATCTTATTATGCTCTGTGGTTGCAGTAGTATCTGATCTTCCACATCAGAAAAGATTTGTCCTTGAATTATTGGTCAAGGTGCCGGTTCTGGAAAAAAGTGTAGGTAGTGTGAAAGTGCATGTCTAGGAAAGGTTCTGTATAGGAAAGATTTGGTACTTAAGTGTGTCCTTGTAACCCACCTCTCTTTCCTGGGAACTTTCTTGGTGTACTGTTTATAACTACAAAATATTATTTCGGTACATTGAGATACTATTCATGTGAATAGTGAATTCGTGAATAGTGGAATTCGTGAATAGTGAAAATTGGTCAGCGTTACTAATTTGTCCACAGCAGTGTTCTAAAGCACGGTGGTTATCAGAAATTGTCAGAAACGATCCAAAGGAAATCATATTCGAGTGGGAGCGATGGCCGCAGATGAAGGAAAGGTGAAAATTGAAAAGTTCGATGGTGCGGACTTTGGCTTTTGGAAGATGCAGATCGAAGATTATCTGTATCAGAAAAAGTTGTATCAACCTCTCAAAGATAAGAAACCAGAGGGCATGAAGGATGATGATTGGACCCTTCTTAAGAGACAAGCCCTCGGAGTTATCCGATTGACGTTATCCCGTAATGTTGCGTTCAACATTGCAAAAGAAAAGACCACAGCGGGTCTTATGGCGGCTCTTTCCAGCATGTATGAAAAGCCGTCGGCCTCAAACAAAGTTCACTTGATGAGACGATTGTTTAACCTGCGGATGACGGAAGGCGCATCAACAGCGCAACATCTTAATGAACTCAATACAGTCACAACCCAGTTGAGTTCAGTCGGAATCGAATTTGATGATGAGGTACAAGCATTGATACTTTTGTCTTCCCTACCAG
>JALBWW010000010.1:2500-87500 GCA_023212625.1 Styphnolobium japonicum
CCCTAAAACTCCTAAACCCTAAACCCTAAACCCTAAACCCTAAACCCTAAACCCTAAACCCTAAACCCTAAACCCTAAACCCTAAACCCTAAACCCTAAACCCTAAACCCTAAACCCTAAACCCTAAACCCTAAACCCTAAACCCTAAACCCTAAACCCTAAACCCTAAACCCTAAACCCTAAACCCTAAACCCTAAACCCTAAACCCTAAACCCTAAACCCTAAACCCTAAACCCTAAACCCTAAACCCTAAACCCTAAACCCTAAACCCTAAACCCTAAACCCTAAACCCTAAACCCTAAACCCTAAACCCTAAACCCTAAACCCTAAACCCTAAACCCTAAACCCTAAACCCTAAACCCTAAACCCTAAACCCTAAACCCTAAACCCTAAACCCTAAACCCTAAACCCTAAACCCTAAACCCTAAACCCTAAACCCTAAACCCTAAACCCTAAACCCTAAACCCTAAACCCTAAACCCTAAACCCTAAACCCTAAACCCTAAACCCTAAACCCTAAACCCTAAACCCTAAACCCTAAACCCTAAACCCTAAACCCTAAACCCTAAACCCTAAACCCTAAACCCTAAACCCTAAACCCTAAACCCTAAACCCTAAACCCTAAACCCTAAACCCTAAACCCTAAACCCTAAACCCTAAACCCTAAACCCTAAACCCTAAACCCTAAACCCTAAACCCTAAACCCTAAACCCTAAACCCTAAACCCTAAACCCTAAACCCTAAACCCTAAACCCTAAACCCTAAACCCTAAACCCTAAACCCTAAACCCTAAACCCTAAACCCTAAACCCTAAACCCTAAACCCTAAACCCTAAACCCTAAACCCTAAACCCTAAACCCTAAACCCTAAACCCTAAACCCTAAACCCTAAACCCTAAACCCTAAACCCTAAACCCTAAACCCTAAACCCTAAACCCTAAACCCTAAACCCTAAACCCTAAACCCTAAACCCTAAACCCTAAACCCTAAACCCTAAACCCTAAACCCTAAACCCTAAACCCTAAACCCTAAACCCTAAACCCTAAACCCTAAACCCTAAACCCTAAACCCTAAACCCTAAACCCTAAACCCTAAACCCTAAACCCTAAACCCTAAACCCTAAACCCTAAACCCTAAACCCTAAACCCTAAACCCTAAACCCCTAAACCCTAAACCCTAAACCCTAAACCCTAAACCCTAAACCCTAAACCCTAAACCCTAAACCCTAAACCCTAAACCCTAAACCCTAAACCCTAAACCCTAAACCCTAAACCCTAAACCCTAAACCCTAAACCCTAAACCCTAAACCCTAAACCCTAAACCCTAAACCCTAAACCCTAAACCCTAAACCCTAAACCCTAAACCCTAAACCCTAAACCCTAAACCCTAAACCCTAAACCCTAAACCCTAAACCCTAAACCCTAAACCCTAAACCCTAAACCCTAAACCCTAAACCCTAAACCCTAAACCCTAAACCCTAAACCCTAAACCCTAAACCCTAAACCCTAAACCCTAAACCCTAAACCCTAAACCCTAAACCCTAAACCCTAAACCCTAAACCCTAAACCCTAAACCCTAAACCCTAAACCCTAAACCCTAAACCCTAAACCCTAAACCCTAAACCCTAAACCCTAAACCCTAAACCCTAAACCCTAAACCCTAAACCCTAAACCCTAAACCCTAAACCCTAAACCCTAAACCCTAAACCCTAAACCCTAAACCCTCAACCCTCAACCCTCAACCCTCAACCCTCAACCCTCAACCCTCAACCCTCAACCCTCAACCCTCAACCCTCAACCCTCAACCCTCAACCCTCAACCCTCAACCCTCAACCCTAAACCCTAAACCCTCAACCCTCAACCCTAAACCCTCAACCCTCAACCCTCAACCCTAAACCCTCAACCCTCAACCCTCAACCCTCAACCCTCAACCCTAAACCCTCAACCCTCAACCCTAAACCCTCAACCCTAAACCCTCAACCCTCAACCCTAAACCCTCAACCCTAAACCCTCAACCCTAAACCCTCAACCCTAAACCCTCAACCCTAAACCCTCAACCCTAAACCCTAAACCCTAAACCCTAAACCCTAAACCCTAAACCCTAAACCCTAAACCCTAAACCCTAAACCCTAAACCCTAAACCCTAAACCCTAAACCCTAAACCCTAAACCCTAAACCCTAAACCCTAAACCCTAAACCCTCAACCCTAAACCCTCAACCCTCAACCCTCAACCCTCAACCCTCAACCCTCAACCCTCAACCCTCAACCCTCAACCCTAAACCCTAAACCCTCAACCCTCAACCCTCAACCCTCAACCCTCAACCCTCAACCCTCAACCCTCAACCCTCAACCCTAAACCCTCAACCCTCAACCCTCAACCCTCAACCCTCAACCCTCAACCCTCAACCCTCAACCCTCAACCCTCAACCCTAAACCCTATACCCTAAACCCTAAACCCTAAACCCTAAACCCTAAACCCTAAACCCTAAACCCTAAACCCTCAACCCTAAACCCTCAACCCTAAACCCTCAACCCTAAACCCTAAACCCTCAACCCTAAACCCTAAACCCTAAACCCTAAACCCTAAACCCTAAACCCTAAACCCTAAACCCTAAACCCCAAACCCCAAACCCCAAACCCCAAACCCCAAACCCCAAACCCCAAACCCCAAACCCCAAACCCCAAACCCCAAACCCTCAACCCCAAACCCTCAACCCCAAACCCTCAACCCCAAACCCTAAACCCTCAACCCTAAACCCTCAACCCTCAACCCTCAACCCTCAACCCTCAACCCTCAACCCTCAACCCTAAACCCTCAACCCTCAACCCTCAACCCTAAACCCTAAACCCTCAACCGTAAACCCTCAACCCTAAACCCTCAACCCAAAACCCGAAACCCTCAACCCTCAACCCTAAACCCTCAACCCTAAACCCTAAAACCCTAAACCCTCAACCCTAAACCCTAAGCCCTCAGCCCTCGACCCTAAACCCTCAACCCTCAACCCTCAACCCTAAACCCTCAACCCTCAACCCTCAACCCTAAACCCTCAACCCTCAACCCTAAACCCTAAACCCTCAACCCTAAACCCTAAACCCTCAACCCTCAACCCTAAAACCCTAAAACCCTAAACCCTAAACCCTAAGCCCTCAGCCCTCGACCCTAAACCCTCAACCCTCAACCCTAACCCCTAAACCCTCGACCCTAAACCCTCGACCCTAAAATCCTCAACCCTCAACCCTCAACCCTCGACCCTCGACCCTCGACCCTCAACCCTCAACCCTCAACCCTAAACCCTAAACCCTCAACCTTCAACCCTCGACCCTGAACCCTGGACCCTGGACGTTCGACCCTGAACCCTCAACCCTCAACCCTAAACCCTCAACCCTATGCCCTGAACCCTAGACCCTGGGCGTTCGACCCTGAACCCGTGAAGCTTTAAACCTTAACCCCAAAATCCTAAACGCTAAACTCTAAACTCTAAACCTGACTCCTAAACCCTAAACCCTAAACCGTAACTCCTGAGCCCTGAACCTTAAAGCATAAAGAGTGTGAAAATAATTATTAAGTAAATAAACAAACAAACTGTAGATAAGTTTCTATTTATTTTAGGGAAGGATGTTGCAGGGTCTACAATAATAGAACCAATTCATGAACTCTTTAGGAAATTTGAGGGTGACACCTTTTGTAAACCAAATAAACCAAGAGTGATAGTAGGGTTGAACAAAAAAGGTATAGTATTAAGCATCAATATAGTCGAGGTATGTGTAATGTTGAGGGTTGAACTGTCCGAAAAGGGTTTTTGAAACATAAATTTTGGTAGGCGGAGGGTTAATAATCCTTTAAAATTGAGTTTTGAAAAAATAATTTTTAAGGGGTCATAAGGATCCATTTCGTGAGTTCAATACTGGCAATATTGACAGGCAATCTTGCTTTTCTTGATAAAAGGTTTTGTTCTGTAGATTTTGAGGGGTGATTTTGAGTTGGATATTAAGATGGTCTTATTTGAGTTTGTTAGGAGGATAATGGAGTAAATTGATTATTGGTTTGAACAACTAAAGATCGTTGAACTTTTCCCTGTTGAACAACATCTTCCATAGTTTTAGCTTTTGAATTGGATCCTAATGGGGTATCGTATTGACATCTAGAGACAATATTTTTACTACTCATTGAATACAAGTGAGGGATATTTGTCCTTGCTAAAACTCTCTTATAAGGAAATCATGAAGATGATTTTGATCTCCTCTAATATGTGTAATTTAAAAATCAAAACATCATCATAATATTTTCCATCTTGCAAAAATATGTTTTCAAACTATATTTTTAACATTTTTTTTGTAAAACTTCTTTTGCATCTTTGCAATCAATTTTGAGTGAAAATCTTGTACAAAACAAATCATCTTGAAATTTAGTAATGCATAATACTATTGATAAAATATCTTTTATAATAGTATTATATTTTAGCTAGGCTTGTTGCCAAGGACCCAAATGATATCAGACTACTTGTTCGTTTCTTGACCCAAGACTTATTTGTTTTAATGCTCCTCCATAGCTTACCTTTGATGCATCAGTTTCTTCAATCATATGGGCTTTTGGCTTTGGAATTTCTAAGCAAGGAAGATTTTTTACAGTACTTTGTATAATTCTAATGGACTCTGTCATTAAACTATCACAAGATGGACGATTTTTTTTCTATCTCCCTTAAATAAAGGGACACAAATTATTCTAAGATTTGGAGTAAAATCTGCCACATAATTAACGCATCCTAAAAATCTTCATAATTGCTTTTCGTCTTTAATTTCATCAAGAAATTTTGAAGCAAATTCAATTGATCTCTTTATTGGGGTTATAGCAAGGTTGTTTGGGCTGGACCGGACCGGCCGGTCCGACCGCCCAAACTGGGAATCGGACCACTACTCGATTTTGGTTCATTGAGATAACCAGCTTTGTGGTTGAACCGCGTTAGACCGGACAAGACCGGTCAAAAACCGGGTTAGATCGGGTAAGCCGAGTTAGACTGGGTTAGACCGGCGGTTACTATTTTTTTTAAAAAAATAAACAGATTTAATCATTTAAAATTTTAAAGTTTAAAAAAAAATAAAAACCTAAAATGGAAACTACCTAAATCCCAATCGGATCCCGATTGTCCATTCTTCATTTCATATTTTCATCTGCAATTCTTCGTCTCTGCCACTGCACCGTGCATCACTGCATCTTGCCGCTGCCGCATCTCGCCGCCGCTGCATATCATCGACACTGCATCTCGTTTCGTTCCGTCTGTAAGCTCATCTCTGTCACCACTCATCTCTACCACTACTCATCTCTGCTGCTGCATATCCTTAACTGTCGTCAGCCATCGTTGCTGCTGGTTCTCGCCGCTGCATCATCTCGTCGTTGCTTCAGGTACATTATCACTTTTCAACATTTTTGCCATTGCTGCAGTGCCTTGTTATTCTGTTGTTTAAACTTTAACTTGTTTTAGTATTTTCATTTCAGTATTTCAGTGTCTTCATTTCAGTATTTCAGTGTTTTCATTTCATTGTTTCGGTGTGCCAATTGAGTAATGTGTATCTTTCAAATTTCAAGGATCAAAATAGTATTTTACTCTTGAATTTATAAAAGAAATAGTTATTTCTAAATTTTTACTTGATAAAATGAAACTCAAAAAACGAGGAAAAAATCAAGAAGAAACAGAGAATCCATATGGGGATAGCATTATGAAATTTGATGGAGACACACCAGATTTGCAAGAACTATGTACTCCACCAGCACCAAGTCAAGCCAAAGGGAAGGAAAAAAAAAAACAACAAATCCAACACAAATGCCAAAGAGAAAAGCAAGTGGCAACTTAAGCAATTACTTTGCTCCAAGAACTACTCCGGAAGCTCAACCTTCAATTAGAAGTGCTTTTGCAGGTAAAGAAGCTATACACAGGGCTGATTTGGTTGTAGCTAGATTCTTTTATGATTGTTGCATCTCGTTTAATTGCACAAATTCAATCTATTATCAGCCTATGTTTGATGTCGTTGCTGCTATTGGTCATGGTAATAAAGGGCCTAGTTATCATGCTATTAGAACTAAATTGTTGTATGGTATTAAAAAGGAGGTTGAGTTGTTGGTTGAAGCTTGTAGGAGTACTTGGAAAGAAACAAGTTGTACTATCATGGCTGATGGTTGGCAAGATCAAAAGTATAGACAGCTAACTAACTTTCTTATGTATTCTCCAAAAGGAATCAGTTTTGTTAAATCTGTTGATGCATCTGATGTTGTTAAGGATGCTCAAACACTTTGCAATTTGTTTATTGAGTTGGTTGAGTTTGCTGGACCAAGTGATGTTGTGCACTTGGTTACTAATAATGCTGCTAACTACAAAGTTGTAGGAAGATTGTTGAATGAAAAGTTTCCATCTATTTTTTGGTCTCCTTGTGCTGTACATTGTTTAAACTTTATTTTAGGAGATATTGGCAAAATGGAGCTTGTTGGCACTTTGGCTAAAAATGCATATGCAGTAACAAAGTTTGTCTATAATCATGGATTTTTACTTGCTTGGTTAAGGAAGAGACAAAGGTGGACAGAAATCATACGTCATGGGCCAACTCGTTTTGCAACAACATTTATTGCACTAAAAAGCATTCATGAGCACAAGCATGACTTACAAGCTTTAGTTACTAGTAGAGATTTTATAGATTCAAGATACTATAGGGACAAGAAAGCCAAGAATTTTGTGGAAATTGTGTTGGATAATAAGTTTTGGAACGATTGTGTTATTGTTGTCCAAATTGTGAATCCTCTAATTCACTTGTTGAAAATTGTTGATGCTGATGAGAGGCCATCCGTTGGTTATGTGTATGATGGAATGTATAGGGCAAGAAAAACCATTAAGAGTATATTTATGAACAAAAAGTCTTTATATAAGCCTTATACAAGGATTATTAAGCAAAGGTGGGATAGGCAGCTTCGTCAAAAAATTCATTGTGCTGCGTACTTTTTGAATTCAACATTCCATTATGACAAAGAGAATTTTTGTATCAAACCAGAGGTTCAGCAAGGATGGCTTGACGTTTTGGAAGCAAAAATTAAAACTCATAAGACTAATTTTTTGAAACAAAGTTGGCTTTATCGTGACAAGTTAGAAAGTTTTAGCAATCAACTAGCCATTAATATTGCCAAAGAAATGAGACCTGGTAAGTTTTAATTTGTAAGCTTATTAATCAGATTTTGTGATCTTTTAATGATAAGTATTGATTAGTGTTTTTAAAATATATTGTGTGGTAGATCATTGGTGGCATAGTTTTGGATTTAGTGCTCCATTGGTGTCGCAGTTGGCTATTCAACTTTTGAGTCAAACTGCATCTTCTTCTGGTTGTGAAAGAAACTGGAGTGTGTTTGAAAGAATACATACTAAGAAAAGGAATAAGCTAGAGCATCAAAGGTTGAGTGATCTTGTATATGTGCATTACAACTTGGGTTTGAAAAACAGGTTTGTTTTCTGAAAATTTCATTATAATTTGCTTTTTGAAGGTTTAATTGATTGATTGCTTATATATTCATATTTTTGTGTTATAGGGCCCTTAATAAAAGAACACTAGATCCTATTGTATAAAGGTTTGCTAATTTGTTGTAAAAGTTCATCACATTGCATGAAAAGTAATTGTTATCCACTTATCCTTATTATTAACTAATTTTATTTTTGGTGTTATTTTAATTTGAAGGTAATGATCAACAAGGGCCGGTTGGTGGTGCTGAGTTGAATTTGGATTCTTTTCCTCAAGAAGATGTGGCCAACATAATTTTGGGCCTGATGATGACAATGATGCTTGGTTGCATGATGATCTACCAAATATGTGACATTTAATGGCAATGTGAATTATTTTGGCTTGCTTTGAAACTTATTAGTATTATGTCATGATTTGTGTTTTATTATTAGTAATGTATGTTATGAATTATGACTTGTGAGAGGAGAATTTGTATTTGATACTTGATAATTGTTGTATTTATGATTGTAAAACCTACTTTATAGTTGGTATTTTCTTAGTTTGATTTGATTGTCCAAATATATATGATGTAATTATGACATCATCTGGTTCGACCGACCGATTTAATCGATTGAACAGGTTGAACCTGAATCGGAAACTTTTTCGGTTCACTCTCTGGTCCGGCTCAAACAACATTGGGTTATAATTTCTTGAAATATTTCAAATCCTAAACAATTACATCTTTTTTGTTGATACAATTAAACCATCTTCTTTAATAATTACAAATAATTGATTTAGGTGAATAAAGTTTTAATTTATTATTTTGAAAATACTAATACATCATTAAGATATACTATAGTGAATTTTGTATAATCATGTAAAATAGTGTTCATTATATTTTGAAATTCACTAGAAGCATTTTTAAGTCATTGAGGCATAACATTCCATTCATAATGACCAAAAGGTACTACAAGGGTAGTTTTGTATTTATCTTCTTCAGCTACTTGAATTTGATAATAGCTTGATTTCATATCAAATTTTGAAAATATCAAAGCATTATAAACTCAACTAATTAAATTTTTTTTTGTTTTCCAAGTATCCCTCGCGCGCGACTACGGGGACTAATCCCTCAAAGTACAGAGATACATTTAAGGGGTTGACCTCTCCTAGCAGATGTTTTTTCATACACATGAGTCAGGAATCGAACCCCTAACCACATACTTAAGGGGCCCAAGTATCTACCACTTGTGTCACACCATGTTGGTAACTAATTAAATATTTTTATTGGGGATTGGATATCCAATCCATTTAAAAACTTTATTAAGTGGTTTATAATTAATAACTAACCTTGGAGCATCTCTTTAAAGTTCTGAAAAATTCTTTACATAGAATCCTGCACAACTCTAAGGAAACTTATTAGGCCTAATGAGGTTTTTTTAAACTAAATATTCTTGAATTTATATTTTACAATATTATGAATATTCTTGATTCATTTTGTATTGGGTGAGCTTATGTTGGATTATTTCTTTCATTAAATTATGGTTTATAAGGTAAGGATATAATAAGTTTTTTCTTTCACAAAATGCATTAGAATGATCAAAACATATTTTTTTTCTCAAACTTTTCTTGTAACTCTTTCCTTTTGTGTTGAATTAAAGGATTTTGAAGTTGTTAGTCAATATTTAATATTGAATTTCTTTATTGAGTAAGTTTATATGCTTTTATTTTCTTTGTACTAAATTTATTTTGGAAATTAGAGATATTTGCAAAAAAATTAATTCTTTAATCTAAGGTGGTTTTATGAACATAAAACATACGTCTTTCTCCATCTTTACTAACTTGAAAATGATAAAGTAATGTAAGGAAAAGAGTTCCAATGATAACTAATTTAGAAATATCTTTTTACTAAGACAAAAAAGTTTAAATTTGTAAGAAGTAAGTAATTTTGAGCCATTTGCTGTGACACCCCATAAAATAAATCCAATATGCTTACACATAATTGTAGTTTATGAATTTTATTACTCTTTGTTTGATTTTAACTATTTTATTGAATTGCTAAATCATGATAAACATTTACTATCTATGGAGCTTGAAAAGAGTATGACATGCACTTATGTAAGTACATTTATAGTTTATACAAATGTGATTATGTTAATTAATAATAAGAGTAAGTTACTTAGATAGCAAGGCATGATGAATTAGTAAGAAAAAAATGAGAATAATATATAATTATGTTATCAATAAAAATTAGATATAAAATGAGATAAAAGAATAATATCACATAGGATTTGTAATAAGATAAAAATGAAATATGGATGACAAGTTTTAAATTAAAGTAACTTATGGGTTAAGTGCTCTAATGATAGTGGAATGAAAAAGAAAGACGACTATTCTTAGAAACTAAAACACTCTCTCTCCCACTAACTCCACTTAACCTCACCCTCACACACTCACACACCTCTCACAAAACACTCACTTTTGCATGTTTATCCGAGAGTGAGAGTAAGAGAGAGACGAGGGTAAGAGAGAAGGAAAGGAAGAAATAGGAAGCTTGCATGTGGAGTTTAGGAAGGAAAGTTGGCAAAAAAAAAATGGTCTACATGTGAGGATTTGAACTCAAGGTCAAGCTAGCTTGTAGTGAGGAGCTAAAAAACTTGAATTCTAGGAGATGAAGAGTAATCAAACCATCAATTTTGTTACAAATAGTCAAAGATGATTGTTTCACTGTTTTTATCACTGGTTAAGTAACCATGAAACTCGTATTGCATGAACATGATTTTAAACTAGTTTTGTAAATCTGTTTACAAGTTGTATATAATTGGAATACATGATTGATTCTTCAAAAATCTGGTTAAATATGGTTAGAATTTTGTTTAAATGAGGGAGGAATCCAAATTATGAAGTAACTCCTAGTGGCTGGCCATTAGTGGGCATCCTTGTTATGCTAATGGGCATCTCTATGATGCTAGAGACCATATTCTAACCAAGTTAATGTATTCTGCAAAAAGTGATATCATACATGTTCTTCTAAAAATTTGAGATGATCAAAGTGGTTTTATTTTAAAGTCTGCTGTAAAATGTAACACCCTACTAACTAGTTTCTTTTCAAATATATTGTCATGTGTACTTCTTATTGCTTTTATCTGAAAACTCTAATTATAATTGAGAACATAATTGAAATTCCAGAAATTTAATCTAGATTATAATGTAAATTTTTTTTCTCTTTTTAAAATCATTTTCGAAATTAGTTATATTTGTAGCATAATGTATAAATTAGATTCATATGAAAACTAAAGGAATTTACACCAGTCAAAAGTTAGTAGCATTTCATTATTTCATTGTTCTATGGCAGGCATCATCATTAGTTACATATTTACATAAAAAATAAATAAGGCATTATGAACCCTATTGATGAGCCTACATCAAAGCACCACATTATACTACTACATCACTTTGTCATATTCACTACAATACATATATAAAGTATCTAACTCTGCAACTAGTACATGTTAAAGTAATAATACCCTCCATAGGTCATGTTGCTACTGGTCCTATGGAAATACCACACTCAGGAGTGAGAATCATTCTCAGTAGGAATTCAAGCAGTCAATAAAAATAGTAAATAAAACTATGGTACTTCTAATTGCATCAAGCTGCAGAAAATATTTTCCATGACTAGAGAAATTTCAAAGTACAATCAAATAATGCTAAACAAAATTACATATAGATATTGTACTTTCTTTCTAATAACTTAGAACATTTAACTACAATACATCATGCTAATTATCTAACTTTACATGCTCTGACACCATAACACATGAAGAATGCCAAATTCTTGAAATTTTTACAGAAATAATGTTTATCTCTTAGCTTTAAAATGCAACAAGTTTCATGCCAAAAAGACATCTGTGCAAAAAATTATGTAATATGGTTTAAAGGGTGTCTAAATCCCAATTTCTGCTGAAATAAGGCCATTTTCAAACGAAAATCGATTTTGATTGGCTTTGGTATAAATTCTAGAAAATTTTCCCATTAAAATCCTACATCTAAGATTTCTAATGCATTTATTCATGAGCCATTGCGAGCTCCACATTTGGAGATATGCAACAAAACATACAGGATATTTAGAAAGAGGTTTCTGCAGAATGGCTATTCTGCATAATTTAAATTACTACTGGTATAGGCCGTTACTTTGCGTTCCTCCCCATCTAAAATACATTATAAAACTAGGTAAAGCCTGAACAAAGCCATTAATGACAATCTTCATGTAACACTGGTTATACAGTTGTGTGCACACCATTATGCAATTTGCATGAGAATCTATCTAAATATACATATAAATGCTCTCATTAATTGAGTCTAAAATAATCATACACCTTCATTATACTCATGGTCCTCCTATAATCATATAGATAACATAGCCTTCACTTAGCCATTATACAATTTACATTAGTCAAAACAGAACCGAAATCACAAAATATCAGTAAGACCTCAATGGATTTTCTCTTGCTAGTTCTTGAACCATCATCAGGACCATTTTCTCCTGGACACACCACTCATAAGTGTGAGATTACAATATCAGTAGATGCATGTGAATAATTAAAAAGTATGATGTGTACCAGTCGTGTTTCCCACAGGATCTAAGTGTAATTTCATAACAAATAACAATATACCATAATATGTCCAGACACATGACAATTATAATTGACACACAATAGGTAAAAATCATGGCCATAACCTATGATGATCACCTTCCCCTTTGAGGCTTTCATTATCCTACAAGATTCTAAAACCCTTTTTTTCTATCATACTAGGCATGCCTTCCTTTAAGCATCAGCCTCCCTTTTGGCCCTAGCACTCTTTGGTGGTTCGTACATCATGATAACAACACATTTGTTTGTCTCACTAATTCATCTTAAGAGCATACCCCCTTTCACATGATAGGGAGTGTAGAATCTAATAATCAAATGTAGACAAACACATTTTGGTGCATAATAATACATGTAAAGCATTTTAGTTTGCAAAAAATTAAAGATTGAAGCTCATATCCACCTACTTGATTAGATTAGTGCAGAAATTATGAAGGAAAACAGTTGACGCATGGGTTGTTTTGGCATCCTCCCCTCCTTCCTCATAAGGTAGTCACGAAATCTACCTCCCAAGAGCTCAATAGATAGATCTGAACCTCAGCTACACTTTACTCTTCTACAACAAATGCAATAGGAACCTCCTTCTAGGACTCACAAGGCTTGGAAGCTTCAAGCCACGAGTCTTCCTCCCTCTCTTTGTCTTCATGATGTGTGAGTAAAATGCACACATCTATTACTTGATTTGATATGAATTTGGACCTATTTTGATTGAATCCCTCCTCTCTTTGCTATATTCTACATACTTTTGCACTTTGACTCGTTTCCTCTCATTTTTTTTGTTTTCAGGCCATTTTGGACCCATTCCTTGGAGGATTCACAAGCTTGATCAAAGATTGTTGTTGAATCTCGTAGTTCTCTGACCCCCTTGCAGTAAAAAGGTCATATCTCGAGCTAGATGAGTGATATTAAAGTGATTTTCATTGCGTTGGGAAGCTAAGGGACAAAACTACAACTTTGTTGTTGGACACGTCTCCTAATTCAGACTCTAGACATCACACGACCACCTTCTTTCTAGCTGTGTGACCTAGCTCGTGCTGTGGTACGAATTATGCAGAAATTGGATCTCTTAAGGATGGTGAACCCCGAATCCTAGAGTTTCAATCCATTGATATTTCATTATAGTTATTTGCTTAAGTTTGATTTGCTTGCAATTTAGTTTTAGTCTCATTATTTTAAGTGATTGTCTACATAATTAAAACGTTATAGTGCGATATTCACATAAGGGAATGATCTTTTACTTTATTACTTGTACGATCTATGCACTTGCGGTGAGCAACACTTCACTCCGTAAAAACAGAATGAAGGTGACGAAAGTCAAACCTTGGTTACGATAAGAATTAGATTTGTTTTCCTTTTATTAGTTGGAATATGGATTATATTTGTTTTTGGATAGGATTTGTTTTTTAATCCTGTTTCTGTTTTTTTTTTGTTTCCTAGTTTATATAGAGGTTAAGATATTTTAGGGAATATTCTTTCCCTCCTCTGCTTATTTATTTCTTGTAATTCTACATCAATTGAATAAAAAAAATATCTTCATTCTTCTTCTCTTATTTCTATATGGTATCAGAGCTCTGGGCCTGACCGGAGCTATGGTTAAAACAGTCATGTCATGAGCTAATCATAGCAAAGCCTCCTCGGGGGTAGGAGTAAATAGTGGTTCCACCACTGGAGTTGATTCCCTGGCTTCTGCTGGATCAAATACCATTCAATTAACAACCCACAAATTGAATGGTAAGAATTACCTAGAATGGGCACAAACTGTGAAACTTGTCTTTGATGGAAAAGGCAAGTTAGGGTATTTGACCGGTCATGTAAAGAAAACAGCAGAGCAAGATCCCACTTTTTCGACATGGAGATAAAAGAATTCCATGGTTACTGCATGGTTGATAAATTCTATAGAACCTGCAATAGAAAAGCTATTCTTGTTTCTGCCATCCGCTAAGAGGTGTGGGGTTGCATGAAGGAAACTTACTCTGATCTAGAGAAATCATCTCAAATCTTTGCACTCAAGACACAGCTTTGGCACAACAAACAAGGAGCTTGAGATATAACACCATACTACAATTAGATGATGACATTGTGGCAAGAACTCGATCTCTATTATGAGGATAAATGGGACTATAGCAGCAACAGTGCAAGGCACCAGAAAAGAGAAGAGAATGACCGAGTATACATGTTTCTTGCAGGGGTGAATAGAGAGTTGGATGAAGTTAAAGGAAGGATTTTTGGCCGCAACTCCCTTCCTAGTATGTGAGAAGTCTTCTCAGAAGTAATGATGGAAGAGGCACGTTGAAATATAATGATGAGAAAGAAAGATTTCGCTCTTGCCCATGAACCTCAGAACTCGGTCTTAGTCTCTAAAGGGCCAAAACTTGATGGGGATAAGAGGAACTCAAAACAACCATGGTGTGATCACTACAAAAGGCACTGGCTTGCTGAAAATTTCATGGTAAGCCTCTGAATTTAAAGAAAATAGGAGAAGGAAGAGCATTCCAAGCCTCAAACTATGATCAAGACCATCAAAATCCCTCAGGAGAGCTTCCATTCACAAAAGAACAAACCAACTCCTTCGTCAAACTCCTTCAATCCTCCAATCCCTCTGTAAAGTCTCTTTTAAAAGATTATAAGTAGCATAAGCGGCTAGTCCATGTTACTGCTAAGATCTATTATTCAGTGCTTTTTAATTTAATATAAGAGATGAAGAGAAATGAACTTGTTATGCTCTGTTATTTTTGCCTGAGCTATTTGATTATTGTAGTAACATTAACATATGTGGACTTTAAAGATAGCTAACTTCAATTATTATTTTAAATATACTGCAGATGATCTATGTTACTTAAAATTAGTGGTAATAAAGTCTAGCTTTAGATGGCAATAGAGTATATGTTAACTGGAAATTACTTGCAACAAGTGTACAGAGTTTTCCTGAAATGGTTCATAAAAGCATATGAACAACTTCAAGCACATATTCTTCTATAAAATACTACAATATATGTATGCAGATAAAAGTTGCAAATCATAAGTAAGCTTTTGAGTGTTGGGTTTCGCAATTAGAAAATGCAGCGAAAAAACATAGAAAATACGTAACCCTTCAAGGATCCATGCAATGATCATAACCCGTTTTAAGATGATTACCTTATGGACGAAATTGATTTCGTGATGGACAGTAAATCACAAACGCTGCAATGAATGTTGTTGTAGCGTCTCTACGATATCCGCACGAACGAATGAGAAGGTCTCCCTCTTCGGCACAGTGCTAGCCAAGAAATTTAGGGGCAAGTTTCTCTCAGCCTCTCTCTTACTCGGAAACTGCATTCGACTCTCAGTTATGCATGTGTAGTGATATGTGGCACAAGAGACTAAGAGATATATATATATATATATAGGCTCCAACACATATCTGACCTAGGTCAAACTCATATGTGAGCATGTTCAATTGGGTTGACTCATCTAGTCTTATTAATGGTCCAACTAGTTTCAGGACTTGATATCGGGGAAGATGATTGGTAGTGCTAGACAATAAGGTGGTCTTTTTTTTTTAAAGATGGATCCGACTTGGAAGGACAAACCACAAGTACTTGCCTCAAGTCTATTTCTGCTTCTAATAACAGTGATGTCATGTTGTAGCATCTTAGGTTAGGACATCCAAGTTTTCATTATCTAAAGAAATTGTTTCCAAAGTTGTTCATTAATAAAAATCCATCTTCTTTTGAATATGAAACTTGTGAATTAGCAAAGCACCATTGTACTTCTTTTTCTTTACAATCATATAAATCTTCTGAACCTTTCTCATTAATACACAGTGATGTTTGGGGAGCTTCACGAATAACTACATTGTCAGGGAAAAGATGGTTTGTTACTTTCATTGATGATCACACAAGACTTACATGGGTATACCTATTAAAAGAAATTTTGAGGTAGAATAGGTGTTCATAAACTTCTATAATAAGATAAAATCTTAGTTTCAAGCAACAATTAGGGTGTTTCAAAGTGATAATGGGAAAGAATATGTTAATAGCATCCTAGGAAACTATTTTCCAAAAAATGGTATAGTACACCAAAGTTCTTGTGTCAACACACCCCAACAAAATGGAGT
Source organism: Styphnolobium japonicum (assembly GCA_023212625.1). Taxonomy (NCBI): domain Eukaryota; kingdom Viridiplantae; phylum Streptophyta; class Magnoliopsida; order Fabales; family Fabaceae; genus Styphnolobium; species Styphnolobium japonicum. Next base: position 18,717 of record JALBWW010000010.1, read on the forward strand.
GACTGAAAGAAAAAATAGACATCTTCTTGAAGTAGCTAGAGCTTTACAATTTTCAGCAAAAGCACCTAAATACTTATGGGGAGAAGCTATTCTCACAGCTACATTTTTAATTAACCGAATGTCATCCAAGGTTCTAAATTTTCAAACTCCAGTGATTGGTTTTGAAAAAGGCTTCCCTACATCACGACTTATATCTAACATAACATTAAAAATCTTTGGTTGTACTACATTTGTTCATATTCATACTCATGGAAAGCTAGAACCTATGCCCTTAAAATGTGTCTTTGTTGGATACTCACCAACTCAAAAGGGATACAAGAGATTTGAACCAAGTTCAAGAAAGTATTTTATAACTATGGATGATGACATTCATTGAAACCCAAAATATTTTGATGCTCATCTTCAAGGGGAGAGTGAGAAAGAAGATGAAGGGTTGGAAAACACCATTCAAATTGAACATACAACTCTTGATTCTATTTTTACCCAAATTCAATTTTAGGTAGTCAAGATGGTGCTCAAACACAAGTCCTTAAACTTGTAACCCTTACAGAAATGGAGCAAAACACTTTAGAAATGAAAATTTGGAGAATTCCCTTCCTTTACAAAATTGTACAGGAGCAGATATGGATGAGAAAACAAATGGAAAAGAATGTGAGTTACGTGTCTTTACAAGGAATAAGCATTTTCCAGAAAATGAAGGCCTCTTGTTGAAGCAAAACTAAGAATCTAACCAGAGGAAGGAACTGAATTCAACAGAAAACTTAGGTGAAATTCCTACTGTCTTGAGTAAATATGAATCTGAATCCATTAAATCTTTAGAAATTCCAATAGCAAACAGGAAATGTGTTCGCTCATGTCCTAAACATCCCATCTCCAACTATGTGTGTCTTATAAAAATTTGTCACCCTTGTTTGATGCTTTCACTTCTCAATTATCTAGTATAGAAATTCCCAAAAAGTGTACATGATGCCTTAAACGTTTTAGAGTGGAGGAAAGCTATTTTTGAGGAAATGAAGGCTTTTAACAATAATGAAACTTGGGATGTGATAGAGCTACTAAAAGGGAAGAAAACAGAGGGATGCAAATGGGTATTCACTATTAATACAAATCAGATGGGACCCTTGAAGGACACAAGGCATGGTTGGTGGCAAAGGGGTTTACGTTTACAGAAACCTATGGCATAGACTATTTGGAGACATTTGCACCAGTTGCTAAACTTAATACAATAAGAGTTCTCCTTTCAGTTGTTGCTAATTTAGATTGGCCATTACACCAATTAGACATCAAGAATGCGTTTCTGAATGGGAATCTTGAAGAGGAAGTTTACACCATTACACCAATTGCGCATAATCCAGTACAACATGATAAAACCAAACATGTGGAAATTGATAGGCATTTCATAAAGGAAAAATAGAAAAAGGTGTGATCTGCTTGCCATTTGTCCCAACAACTCAGCAAACAGCCGATATTCTAACTAAAGGACTCCCAAGATCACATTTTGAACTTTTAATAAGCAAGTTGGGCATGATTGATATCTATGCACCAACTTGAGGGGGAGTGACGAAAGTCAAACCTTGGTTAGGATAAGAATTAGATTTGTTTTCCTTTTGTTAGTTAGGATAAAGATTAGATTTGTTTTGTAATCTTGTTTCTGTTTTTATGTTTCCTAGTTTACAGAGAGGTTGATATATTTTAGGGAATATTCTCTCCCTCCTCTGCTTATTAATTTCGTGTAATTCTACATCAATTGAATAAGAAAAAATAGTTTCATTCTTCTTTTCTTATTTCTATAGAAGGGTCTCTAATAAGACTCAAAATGAGCTCTTGTATTTAGGGATTGAGGTATGACTTGTAAGGGATTAATTGGATTATAATGAGTTTAATATAATTTGTAGTATAAGTGATTATTTGCTAAACTATTCTAAGTTTATTATTAGCATTCTTAATTTGAAGTTAAGTCATAATTAATTTTACTCATCCCTTTCCTAATTACATACAACATGCATATTATATTTAGAACTATTATTAAAATTTATTATCTAGGCTATGGTCTTACCATTTAGGAGAACATGTTAAATAAATAAGATGCTTAGCCCTGTCACCTGCACTACAGGTTATGAGGTCAATTAACAAATTTTAATTTGGGCCTAACTTGGTTAATCGTCTTAATTAATTATCCTAAGATTAATTATGCTTTCTAAAGGTATCTTATGTATCTCAATCATAATCAAACAATAAACACAGATTATATAAAATTTTAGTACCTGGGAAAAGTGTAACGTTTCTAGGATGTTACATTGCAATCTTTCTCTCTTTGTTATAGACCCGATGTTGTCTGATAGGTGGGTTTGGGTGTGTGGCCGAACTACAGATGGTGGCCTGAATTGTGGAGGCCTTGGTGGTGGTCCCATATTAAATGTTGGAGATGCAGCCCCTGGCCCCATATTATTGAGAAGGTGGTAGATGATTGAAAATAACAACTTATCTGTCGTGGGAATGATACCCTAATCCGCTCCCAAAGAGCAACAATTTCTTCATAAGTTATCCTTACATCTTGACTTAATTATAAAATTTTCTTCTTATTTGGATTTGTCGATACCCCCTTGCAAGTCCTTGAATTATGTCCCACTTAACCACACTTCTTGCACTCAATAGGCTTACACTTCCTCTTTAGCTTGTATGGATTATGAAATCCTTCCTCTTCACCCTTTTTTCATTGTTGTTTAGGTATTCTAGGTGGCCTCTTGATATGTGGAAGTTGGACTTGTTGGAACCAAAGAACTTTTGAGAAATTAGTCTCGGAACCAAAGTTGTTTAAAGAATTAAACTCCTCAAAGTTTTGAAGATAACAAAAGGTTTAAATTAGAATGAACCAGTAAAGACTCACAAAATTCGTGTATAAATTGTTTTGTTAGTGTTTTTAAGCTTAAAGTTATGTTAGTAATTCTATAACAATACAACACGGTGTAAACAAATTGTGATTTGTACGTGTGTCCAATTTGTCTCAAAGGAAACTTAGTATTCGTTCAATAATCTTTAAATTGTTTCATATATATCATATTGGATCTTCCAAACATTTCCTTACTTAGCTCAGATTAAAGCATTCGTCCAAAGCTCGAATTCAAATATGAAGAACTGTTCATCATTAAATGCTGAGAAAAATTTTGATAAAGTACATGATAGAAGAAGTCAACTGAGCCGCTTAGCTGACATTGCTAACAACTACAAAGACCATCAAATAAGGAATTTTCTGTGTGCTCAGATAAATCAGGACTCAGCTATCACATTCTTGGATATTCTTGATAATCAAAGTCACTTTTTAGAAGAAGTTCAACACGATATCAGCTTATGCATTTAATGCTACTCAGAACGCTAATAAATGTTTCCTTTGGACGAAGAAGCTTTTGAAGACTGCTCCAAGTGCTCTTACCTATAAATACAAATGTCTTCGAAGAAGAAAGATGAATGCAACTTTAGTGTAATCAAAAGTGAAAAGAATTAAAGCTCTCATTCTTCTAGTTTTTTTTACTCTTATATAGAGTTTCAGTCTTGAGTTTTATCATTCTATCATAACCTGTAGTGAGTAAAACACTCAAGCGCTGTTTACATCTTCTCATATTCAACTTAGTTGTCTAAGCCTGAAGAGGCTGAGTATAAAAGAATACTAGTGTGTTAGAACCTGAAGAGGATAAGAATACTTGTAAACCTAAATATGTTGAGAATACTAGTGAACCTGAAGGGACTGGACGTAGCTCTCGGTATGTGAGAGTGAACCAAGATAAACATCTGATGTAAGCTTCTCTTCCCTCCTCTTGTGTTTTATTTATTTACTAACATCTAGGGATTGCCATTGTTTTCTTAACAAAGTTTTTGTTGTTAAAACTTAGAACTTTTTAACTGCGCCCAAAGAAAAATCGTACAAAATCTTTTTAGCATCCAATAGAACTGAGAAGTTTTTTTTATTTGTCCATTGCCTAACCATCGTCTTAATTAATCTGTTGGTTAAACAAAAATTTACCAAAAAGGTTAAGAAACACAATTCAACCACCCTTCTTGTGTTTCACTTGGTTATTTCAGGACTACATCAAGTCCTATCTTTTCCTAATATTAGGTGCATAAGCTAAATCAAACTTGTCATTTGAAAAAAAATTCATGCACATTTCTTTGGATTCAAGTTTTTGTATTCAATAACAACACATAAATGCATACATGGGGCACCTGAAAAGTTCTCATTCTCTACATGTGCATGTATGGTTTCCCATGTCAAATGAAACCTTCCTAGGCATGCAAGTGACATCGTATTGGTGTCCATATGCATCTTTAGTCCACTCAGGTGTCCACTTGAAGCTTTCCTTCTTTGCCTTCACTAACTTTTTTGTTGTTCATGGCAAATTGGACCACTATAACACATCATAATCTGCTTTTGTTTAATTTTTCTCATAATGTAGTATCTAATATCCTCAGCCAGTGTAACTATTAGCTTAGATATGAACTTCACATTTTTTGAGTTGAATTGCTCACATGTATTGTTGAGCAATGCCTGATTATTGGTGTAGGTGCTAAACCCATACCTTGACTAGATGGATGTTGGAAACCTTGATAGCCACACCCAAGCATTCTCACTAAGGGACTTTACCTTGTTCAAATTTTTCAAAAATTCTACCCTTGTAGTTGGCTTTGCACATTCCAAAAATAATGTTCGCATCTCCAACCCCTTCCATTTCCATGTAAAATTATCTCACATATGCCCTGCACAAAATTTGTGTGCAACCTCGGGCATGATGTCCTCTATGACTAGCAGCAATCTCTACATGACAAATGAAATAAACCATTAATTCACATATGCATCTAACCAAGTAATCAACAAGTGCACTAATAATTAAACCTTGTTAATTCACTAACGTCTTCCAAAAGCCATCTAATAAACCATGACCATGTATATGTATATGTGTGTGTGTATATTTATGAATATAAAATGCAAAAATTTGTAAAATACTCTAACTAAAAACAAATACACATATTTAATTTACAAATTCGTAAATGTGATATCTTTAGATTCTACATCAACAATGGCATATGCAATGACATAAAAGCCATTGTTGCCATCCTGACTTATTGCTGAGAATAATTGTCTACCACAGTATCTTTTCAAATGGAAGCCACCCAACCCAATCAATGGCCTGAAACCCTTCTTTAGTGCACCCAAACAAACATATATTCTTTGAAACGTAAGAAACACCTCCAAGAATAGTGGATCCTGTGTTGTTCTTTCTCAACTCCCTACAAAAATCTCACAACTTAGCATATTGCTCAATTTCATATCCTTCTACCAATTTCCTAGCCTATTTAATTGCTTTGAAAATATTAGCATTGGCAACATGGACATTATAAGTCTCTTTCATATGGTTAAATGCTACTAGAACATTCAAAGTGGGATGTGTCCTTATAGTTGAAACCAACTTGTTTGCTACCCATTTCCTTGTAGTAGGTTTGTTCTTAAAAGACCTGCTATAGCTCTGGTTATCAACAATTTTTTTTATTTGGTATGAATTTTTTATTTTATTCAAGTTATAAAATATTTCTCAAGGGAAACCATTCTTACAAACTGCCCTACATCTAATGGTGTCGTTCTTTACCCACTTCACCTCTATTCCCAAGTAAATATTAAAATCCTTGACAACATTTTTAAAAGTAGTAAGATTAGGAAACTCCATGCCATGTTCAAGTGTAACATTCCCATATACAATAGTAGTTTTAAACTGTGGAAAACATCCCTATTAGTCCCTCCTCCTTCTTCTTCTTCTTCTTCTTTAGAATATGATAAACTACATAGTGAAACCAACTCATTAGTTTGATACCCAATTGTAGCTTCTCTATGGGAAATCCCTTATTCTTCATCCACATTTGTAACTTGTTCACTCTTTACCTCTCCATGTTCTGATTCCGTGTCTGTTTTTTCACAAATTGGATTTAATATCCTTTCCCTTAACCTACATGTTGCGTTCCTAATTCTCCTTCTTAATCCTGTATGTGATTGCAAGTCTTCTATGAGTTTGGTGGCTATTGTTTCTATGGGTTCAATTGTTAGGTTAGAATCAGAATCATCCAAAAAAAGGTCATCACTCTCTTCATTATCATCCAAATTCATTAGTGTGAATGCTATATTAGTGTGCAAGAGAATACAAATATAATTCTTTATGCTCTCCTATGTTATTAATCATAGTCTGTGTCCATATCTCTCTTAATTTCCTTTAAACTCATGCTCATTATCATACTTGAAATAACATAACACCTACAAAATTTCAATTCCTAGTGTTGTTCAAGTACTTTAGCCACAATTATCAAAGACATTTTATCAGGATCCACATTATGTCATGCCTCTTCTTCCTAATTAATATATTCCAATCGTGTTGTTCTAAATTTAGAGTGACCATTGTGATGCAACATAAGTCATTCAAGATTTGACATTATACACACAAATGACAATAACAAACCAACACACAAATTAGGTTTCTACAAATAAAACAATGACAAACACACCATAAAGACAAACCATTGCAAACAAAGCCATTCACTACAAACAAATGCATATGGAACCCTTACACATACAATGCATCAACACAAATTGAATAAATTAGACCATATACTCAGTTTAAGGTTTTAAAAATGGGATCACACAAAGAATATGCTCACTAATGTCATGAAAATTAGGGTTCCACTAACAAATTCAATGCTTATACACAATCCTACAATTGGAAACACAAAAATTATCCTTAATCTTCAGTCAATAATCTTCAATCTCACTCAGTCTCATACTTTTGTGTTTCTCGCATTGCTTTTCCTCATTTAGAGTATGGAGGGGAGAGATTTTAATGGAGGAGAGGGAAGGGGAGGGAGAGGGATAGGAAAGATTTTAAATTTGTGTGTATTTGGTTAAAGGAGGGAAGAGATTTTAATGGATGGAAAATATAAATATACTTTTTTACACATTTATAACATTTAATGTAGTATTTAATTTAGGAATGTTTTAGTCTATTTTTAAACATATATTTTCTCCTCTCCAAATCCTCTTCACTTTTGGAGATGAGCTAAAATTGTCTCAGGAGGAATTTTATTCCCTTCTCCTCTAAAAAATTGAATCAAATATATAAAGTTTAAAATAACTCCTCCGGTGGCATCTAAGGTGAATCGGTAATTATATGGTTCATCGGTGGATCATTGATTACAAATCGTTAGATTTAATATAAAATAAACGGATGGTTTAGATCAGACCAAATCAGATACCATTAATGTAGGTAACCTATAATACGAAAAATTATAAGTTTGTCAACAATAAAATTTGTTATTTATTGTGAAAAATTACAAGTTTGTCCCCAATAACTTTTTTTTAGCACCAATACTCTTTTGCTTTAACACAATCCGCACGAACCTATCGTCATCCCAAATCAACAAATTAGACTTTAAAAAAAATCACACTCATTAAACATATATATTCTCATCCTTTTGCACAAAGAGATGCTTTTAAGTTTTGAAATTTTATCAGCCGACAGTAATTTAAAAAAGAAACTTGAGCCTCTAAGAAGAAAGTAATCCACGATTCCAAAATACACATTAGTGCTATCATTTTTACGATTCCAATCCCCGAACCTTGAACACAAATCCTTCCACCTCCACCTCCAACCAAAACACCCACCGAACCATCATCCTCCTTCTGACCAACCTCACACTCCTCCTCAAACTCAGCAAAAGAAAGCAACGTCGTTGCCGAATGAGGACCAAACCTCTTCACCCTGTTGCTCTCCTCTTCATCATCTTCAACGTCGAAGATGAGGCTGAAGGGCTTTTTCCTTTTGGGCACAGAAATATCTATCTCGGACAGCACACACGTCAAGGAACTCGATGAAACAGAAAGAGTAACGGAACGAAAGCGTACAAGTAATTATATGAAGCGTACAAGTAATTCCACTATTAGACAACAACAAATAAATTCACATGAAGGGTATCACTGAATTTGGAATAGGTTGTGGGTGGCCTTTGGCCTGGGAAGGATTGCATCATTTTGGATCCTTATTGTTCTTTTCTTCCCTGTTTTAGTTTGTTGTTTATGGTTTTGCAGAGAACTTTTCTCTGTTTTAAGGAGCTAAGCTCCATTTTTGTAACTAAAACTAAACTCTTCGCTAATGCAAAATTAGGACGTCTTCCGTTCAATTTCTAACTAATACATTACTCAAATTTTACTATTAGATTCATATGGCTAAATATTTAATAATTATCAAGATTTAAGGGTGCAATTTGTAAATATAAATTTTTTTTTGTAACTTATTATTGCCTGTTATTTTAGGTAGAAGCCACCAACTCCTCTTCTCCCTTCTCCTTCAGTTTTCTCCAACCAAGTTCTATGTTAGAGAGAAGAATTACTCTTTATCATCTTCACCACGTGTTATGTTTTACACGTGAAATATCTATTTATGTAAATAACATGCAACATTTTGACAAGTTATAACGGCATTCCACGGACCATCATTATAGTAGGACCTTGTCTATTTTAAACATTAACGGAGGACAAAATTGATTTTCATAAACCATGGAGGACAAAATTGATGAACTCAAAAATTAATTAACTTTTTTTTTAATGGGACTAAAATAAATTCCCTCTATCAACGACTTGAGATGGTCTTTGTAGATTGTGAATTCGGACTTCCGACCACAGACATTTGTGGGAGTCTGCTGAATCGAGTCCACCGAAGGCATGAGAAGAAAATAGGAAGCGTTCCTTTCTTCTTTAGTGATCGTTATTTCTTTCATGGCGGGAACGAGTTCTGGTGCACCGCCACCGACGCCATTGGTTAGGTCGTGGAGGACTGCCTTTTTGTCGCTGAGGGATGAAACCCTAACGACCCCTCCTCGTACTTCGACTGCCCAAATGCTCGATAATCTCATCTTCTCCCATTCCCATGATTTGGTGTCCGCCGCCCCTGAACTTCCTTCTGACGAGGTATCTTCTGAAACGCATTAATGCCTTCAAGGATTATTCGCTCCCTTCTCCTTTGGTATAATCGTCCATCTGATTTGCTGTTTAAATTTTTCTCTTAGGTTTTATCGGACATTTTGTTTATGATGGAATTGGTTGCAGTGATTTCTTCGGATGAAGAAGATATGATTCATATCTATACACAGACATCACGCTTGGTATCAGTTTTGCTTTTCTTTTTTTTTCCGGTTCTCTCTTCTTCTTCTTCTTATTTATTTATTTATTTTTTTAACTTTAGAAGCAAATGTTTTTGAATTTTATTACGAAGTGATTTTTCTATATTCCTATCTTGTGTTTTTATTTTCGCAGATCCATGATATATGTCGTCGTGTTTCTTTCGATATAAATTTCTCGTCTTTCACTAGTGTTCTTAATTGTTTCGGGAAGATGCTGGATCTTTTACTTGGAAAAGTTGCTACTAGTGACGAGTTAACTGGAATTCGCAGTACTGCTACAATAAGTCCTGCTATTGAATGTTTACAGGCTATCAGGTTCTTTCGTGCACCTGAAAAGAATTGACACTTAATGCAATCTTGCCTAGACAGTACTCATATCTATGCTTTTTTTTTTTGGGTTGTTATACTGTAGTAATGCTTTTATTTGAGAAGCATTAGATCCAGAGCAGGTTTTATGGTCAAAGCAGGTTGTTTTTTCTCTTTTCTTCGGCCTTTTTAAAATGTTGAGATTATGTATTTCATTATTTTGAGATGATCGTTGTAATTTTCGTTGTTACTTTTCTAATATATCTGAGACTTCTTCCTAACTGTAGTCAATGTGCTTTATATCTGTTTATTTATTCTAAAAGCATGTTTTTAAGCGCTTTCATAACTCATGACCTTTTCTCATGGTATTATTATTTCCTTAGAATCTTTTTACAGATGAGTTATTAATTAATATAGTTTTGAATTATACAAGTATGCTTCTGTATTTTGGATATTTTCACAGTTTCTTGTGTCTTGGATCCCATGTTGTATCTTACCCATCTCTGGGTGTCTGGTATCAGTATTATTGCTTTTTAAGTTATGGGCATCTTATGTTTTTGAATATGAATGGGCCAATATTATTGATGCAATAAAATTGTTGACCTCTTGTTTTGGAGTAGATCTTGTGATGGGTTTGTATGCACTAATGAGACGTAACATAGTGAGGACTAAGACCCCAGCAGGTGGTAGAGAGAACAAGTGAGGCGTACATGGATATGCTTGAGGTAGAACAACTTAAGAGGCTTTAGACTGTGAGCCCAGTGAGCTTTCTTAGTAGCAACTTCAATGTAGGTTTGATACACTAAAACTTGTTAACTAGGGTTGCAAAATGTAGAGGCCACGATTTTGAGGGTGAAGGTGGAGAGAATGGTTGAGGGGAAAGAGGGGGAATGAGGGAGCTTCGCGGTGGAAGAAGAGATGGGAAGAGGAAAATGGAGGAAGAGGGTGCAGCAGCTGTGGTGTATGTGTGCTCTCCTTGTGTTGGAATGGGATTAAGGGGGTATTTATTGAGGGTTTTCTTTCGAGGGTACTAGGTTGACTCCTCCTATTTCCTAGGACTCTCTCCCGAGCATTAAGTGCAAGAGTCAGCCATAGACGTGCTGCATCAGGGTGCGCTACATTAGGCGCCATTTTTACCTCGCATGCCCATGAATCAAGGAACACGGGGCAGTGTGTTGGCTGTTTGAGGGCTGTCATCGATGGGTTCCTAGGGTCAACTGTAGGAGGTTGAGTGTGTCGGTATCCAAGGGTATATTAATGGAAAGTGAGGGTGACGTTTTTAAAAGGTTGGGTAAAGAGAGAATGTGCTACTTACAGCTTCAAGACAAAGGAAACCCAACTCTCCATGAAGACTCCTTACCAAGTTGCTGAAGCCTTGATGGAGTTATCCCTCACTTAAAAGCTACCAGTCCACTGAAAGCGTAGTTCCCTAAAGCAAAGGAGTGCTGCTTCTGTGGAGAGCGCGGCCCTCTTCGGAGAGCGCTGCCCTCTAGAGAGCGCAGCGTCCTTTGAAGGGCACATGTTGGTGTCCTTCACCAAATGTGCTCAAGAGGTTTGGCGTCTTTGTAGCACTTTAGTAGCGTCTTATATTTGTTATGATATATCCCAAAACACCTCTATTGCTTGAAAGGGTCTAATGTTGTTCCTATGCTTCTTCACCAATTTTGAGTTTTTCTGTTTAATACCTTTCAATTTTTGGTTTGGTAGATAATACTTTCAATTCACACTGTTCAAAATCTGCTCCCTCTCCAGATGTATTATATCTTTATCACATCGAAGATGGTTGCAGTCTGAAGATACTTTACTGGTTAAATTTCTACTTGACATTATTGTTAGCTCTCATGCTGTGTCATGTTGGATGCCTCATTCAATATGCAAAGAAAAATCTCGTTCCGAGATTACTATGAGATTATCCACAGAAAGCAGTTCAAGCGAATTACAGACAGCAGCTTTTGGGATGCTTGGTGAAGCAATCTCAAGAGCAGGGTCATCCTTCCCAGTTGATATCTGGAGATCAATCATTGAGGTATATAATACTTTTGTCTGTTTTTTTTTTCTTTCAAATTTGTATATTAATCCAAATGAAATATTATAACTTGTCTATTCTGAAATAGGTGGTCAGAAAAACAATGGATGTCTTGGCATTAAAAACCCCAGTTGTGGAGGATAATGTTATGTCCAGGTAACCTGTGCTATAGAAAGCAATGGTGAAACTCCCAAGAGATTGCATGCTTTGGTCATTTGTCATTTCGTACAAGTTGCTGACGCATCTTTTCTGCAGGTTTTATGAGTCTTTTCTGTCTTGTCTGCATTTGATCCTTGTTGATCCTAAATGTTCTGTTTCTGATCATGTAAGTTAATACATTGTTATTCTAATATGAAGAATAAATCAATGTGTTTTACCCTTAGTCACTGTGACACTTGGGATTTTTTTTTCTAGGTGTCAGTTTTTGTTGCTGTTCTGCGAATGTTCTTAACTTATGGCCTTTCTGGTAGAATACCAAGTAATTTTTTGCTTATTGGTCGTGAGGAGAAGGAACTTAATATATTGAGTCCCCAAGCAAGCTGGAAACAAGTGAAGAAGTCAGATCATAGTGCATATAGGCCTCCACACTTGCGCAAAAGGGACTGTTCAAATGTGAAGCACAATAGAGCTCGGCATTTCCAACAGATCTCGGATAATGAATCTTCTACTGTTAATGTTACATCTTCAGATTCAGATTTTAGCGATGGTGATGGATCAGCTAAAGAGAGTGGTTGTGTGCAGAACTCTAGGGTTAGAGTAGCTGCCATAATTTGTATACAGGTAAATTCCAAAACTGTTGTCCTCCCACCTTTCTCATGTACTTTTATGAGAACTTAAATCTTTATGACTGAAGTTCCCATAGATATCTTGTATTTTCTTAGGTTTATCCTTCTTTTTCTTGTTCTCTTGGCAACCTTGTTGGCGATGGTTCTTGATTTTGGTTGGGGAGGACCATTAGAGGGGCTTTTGTTTTTTGGTTTCGCCTCAGATTTGAATATTTATAATCTCTCTACTTCGTATCAAGTCCCTATTTCTGATTTTTACATTTTCCAAGGTTCCAACCTCTTGTAATTTTCACGTCTTTGGGAACCTTAATGATAGAGAGGCTGCTAACCTTCTTGCTTTGTTATTGGGCAGGCTTTATTCTTTTTGTTGTTCCATGTTGAAATTATAGGGTTTGGATGGAAAAGAGAAAAGAGAGAATGTATTTAAGTAACGTGACTCTGAATAATTGTGATGTGATAAATACTGACACAATATTCCTATTTATGCTAGTAATCTATGTCAAGTACAAGTGTAGCACAACTAGTGCAAGTCCAGCTTAATAACACTCCTAACACAATAATAATCCTAAATTCCTAATATTCTAACATTATCCCTCAACCTGAAGTCTACTAAGCTTTCAACTTGTTACAAACTTAACAAAAGAAAACTACTTAAAAATATAATGGGCTCCATATTACTACCAAAGCCTTTAAAATGTGACATGAGAAACTGCTTTAATATGAGAGGAGACTCTCAATTTTCACTAAGAACCCCAAACATGTTTGTAGCCTCCTTAGTCCTTATAGTGCAAAAATAAGAACAATTTTTTCTTGTTGTCAGGATTGGGTGATTTTTTTTTGAATACATTTATATATAACAGTGTACAAATATTTGGAGGACTACAGAAAATAATTGTTTGCCAAGTGGCCAAGTGGACAAGTGGAAAATATCTAGGACCATTAAATAATGCTTGTTTGCTTCATGTGGAACGTTTTTGGGGTTCTTGGTGAGCATAGGGTGTGTACTTCAACTTTGGGCCACTTTTTTCATGATTAAGTATAGAGGTTTTGGCAAAAATAAGCAGGGTCAATAAGACTTTGTCATTTATGCATTCAATTGTTGTATTTGGTTGGAGCAGAATGCTCACATTTTTAAGAATGACTCTGCCCCTAAACTTGTTATGGGATGGTGTTCAGCTCATCGTGGTTTCAAGGGGGTTGCTCTTGCTGATTTGGCACTGTGATTTCTAGGATTTGTAGCAATTTAGTCTGTTTAGGATTATTTTGAAGTTTTTGCTGCAGAAAAATCACTTTCATAAGAATTGGTTTTGGAGACGAATCTAGTTTGGCAAAATTAGTTGTATTTGGGAATGTTATCTGGAAATTGCTGTGAGTGAAATTGAATTTATTAGGTGTCTTAAACAAAGAAACTCTATTTATTTGATCTTTCTTAATGAACTTCCAAGTCTGTATTGTGGAGGGTATTATTGTTTGAAGTTAAAAATTTCAGTGGCAATATTGTCAAACCATGTTTTAATATATGTGAAAATTACTTTAAATCAAGAGCTGGTAAAAGCTTGCTTATGCCTCAATGGAACAAAACTCCATATGGTTTTCAGAAAATAATCAGTTTCAAAATTGAAGAAAACAAAATATAACAGTTAAGAGTGATTTTTGGGCGTACAAGGTGATTGTTTCCCTTTTAGTTTCAAGACATTTTCTTTAGGAAAAAACCTATTCCAAACTTGAACATTGCTTTTGTTACCCTTGCCATCTCAGTTTTTCCCCAAGACTTAATATAGATGGCATAGATCCTCATCAAGTTTCTTTGTTTTTCCTTGATAACCATCATCTATGGAATAAGCTTTGTTGTCATCTTGCCAGCAATTGATTCAGATTTTTTATTTTTAATATATGTTGGTTTACATTTTTCAATGGGCGGGAAGGATCTTTGTCAAGCCGATTCTAAATCTTTCTCTATGCAATGGTCCCTGCTTTTGCCAACCATTGATGTACTACAACCAAGGTATCACCTGAGCATTCTTCCTCTTGTTATAATTCAAACTTTCTGTTAATCTTTCTCTCCATTTGACTTTGTTTTGTTGTATTCTAACTACATAATTGTTGCATTTGCATATTCATAGGATGTGTGATCCAACTTTAATGACATGCTTGCTATTTGATCCTTGTTTAAAGGTACTGACTCTGTTGTTTATATTTATTTCACCTCATGTGCTAGTGTTTGGCCAACACATTTTTCTATTTCGAAATTTAATGCTTGCAATTATTTTTGTATAATCTTTTGTAGGTTTTAGACATATCCTATGATCTTTTTGGGGCTTGCTATAGTTATTCCCTGGCTCCCAGCTGAGAAATGGTTCTTTATGTTGTCTAGGCACGTATGGCATCTGCATTGACTCTAGTGGCCATGTTGGATGGTCCTTCTTCCATTTTCCTGCAAGTAGCAGAATATAAGGAATCTAGCAAATTTGGATCTTTTACAGCACTTTCAAGCTCCCTTGGGCAGATTTTACTGGAACTTCATAGAGGTATCTAAAAAAATTTGCAATATCTTATTGAATTAGGTAGTTGTTTAGAAACTTCCTCTTATGGTGCTTTCATTATTCATTTTTGCTCAATTTTTACACTTCTGTCCTTTTTCTCTGATGTAGGTATTCTTTATTTAATACCTCATGAAGCTCATGGTAAGTTGCTGGCATTGTTGTTCAAGATTCTCAGGCTTGTGATATTATCTACACCGTATGTTTCTTTACTTTCAGTACTATCTTTTCGGTGCTTTTAGTTGTAATTGCAATGTTTGGTTTTTCCTGTTGGTTTTCTTACAATAATTAACGGGATAATCTTTCATTTTTGGTTATTGCTTCTCATAGTGCAGTTATGCTGTTATGGTTGGAGCCAGATTCATATTTTTTGGACTCATTTGGAATGACTTATGAGGTTGGATAGGATAGTATAACTAATTCCAGTTGGTATTAGTGGGAGGCCAAATCATATTAATACTTTTGCCAACTCTGCAACTTCCATATATAATTGAACAGCTACCTAACAGTATTCTTTTCTGTTTTAGGAAGATTTGTGATCCTCCATCTGTCTTGTCCCAAAAAAAGAAAAACTTAAATTTTTTGACTGACATAGAGTGACTCATTAAGAGATGCATATACAATTAATTTTTTGATAATAAGAAGAATTTCATTAAGAAGAAGAGAATAAGATACTGATGAGAACCCCACGGTTGACATGGCTGGCGTGGCAAGGGATGTGGGACCCACTGGATTCACCAAAGTGTACGTGAGGAAATGCAAGAAGGGTCAAGCATCTGATGAGGGGAATGTGGGGGAAACTGATGTAACTAACTCTGCCTAGCTGGCAGAGTGGGGAGGGGAGTATATGAGGGAAATCGTGATGGAGAGAGGTTAGGCTGGTATTGGGATTGGAATTGGGAGAGGACTAGGCACTCTCTAATTTGTCTATTATATGTTCTGTTCCTTTCTCATATTTTTGGGCTATTCATACTGAATCAGTCTCAGAAGTGATAAATAATATTGCATTACCTTGTTTGGTTCCCCAATTGATTGTTAGTTCTTATCAATTGGTATCAAAGCTCCAGAACTGGAGCTCGTATGGTAGCCACGCGATCGTCAATGGAAGCGAGAGTAGAGATCCTGGAACGTGACCTCCATGAGTGGAGATTGGAGAATCGGGGTCAAATGGAGGAGCTCCGGCACTTGTTGACACGGACACAGAGGAGGCGTAGAGGGCAATCTTTCCCTTGCGACGATTCCAATTCCAGTATAAATCGATCTCGATCAAGGCCAATGTCGAGGGAAGGCGATAGCTCTCCTCCGTGATATTATTCTCGAGGACGTAAACTGAAGCTCCCAGTGTTCAATGGAGATGAGGCATATGGGTGGCTAGTTCGGGTGGAGAGTAACTTTCGGTTGAACGAAATGCGGAGGCGGAGAAGTTAGATGTGGTGGTGATTGCGTTGGAGGGACATGCGCTGAATTGGTACCAGTGGTGGTAAGAGCAATCCACTGATCTGAGTTGGGAAGCGTTTAAGCAAGCGGTGATTCGTAGGTTTCAACTTGGATTAGGTGGAAGGAAAGAAACAAGAAGTACTCGATAAAAAGGGATCCCTCTCTGTGCAAGAACCAGGCTTCTTGGAAGGCAGTGCTTAAAGCAATCCATGATGAAGGGGAAGCTTTTTTGATTTAGTATCAACACTTAGCAGGGAAGCATACGGTTTCACAGAATGATTTGAAGGATGTAGAGGAGATCTTGGAGGCTTATGGGGACATTTTCCAGGAACCCGAAGGACTACCACCAAAGAGGGAGCAAGATCATGCCATATTGCTCAAGATTGGGTCATCTATCCCCAATATCCGCCTTTACAGGTACCCCCACTACCAAAAAGAATGAGATAGAAAAGTTTGTGAAGGAGATGCTTCAAGATGGGATCATTAGACCTAGCATAAGTCCTTTTTCAAGCCTTGTGAAAAAGAAAGATGGAGGGTGGCGATTTTGTGTGGATTATAGGGCTTTGAACAAGGTAACAATTCCGAATAAATTCCCCATCCCTGTAATTGATGAGCTACTTGATGAAATAGGGGCAGCAGTGATCTTCTCCAAGTTAGATCTCAAGTCAGGCTACCACCAAATTAGGATGAAAGAGGAGGATATCCCCAAGACAGCATTTAGGACTCATGAAGGACACTATGAGTACCTTGTTATGCCATTTGGGTTGACAAATGAGCCTTCCACCTTCCAAGCTATCATGAACCGAATTCTCAAACCATTTTTGAGGAGGTTTGTGCTGATGTTTGTTGACGACATCCTTATTTACAATAAAGATGTAGAAAGTCATAAGCAGCACCTACAACAAGTGCTGCAATTACTGAGGGAGAATCATCTCTTTGCCAACAAAAATAAGTGCATTTTTGCTCAGCCTCAATCGGAATATTTGGGGCATTTAATTTCTGCAGAAGGGGTGGCAGCTGACCCAAACAAGATCGCAGCCATGTTAGACTGGCCGGTTCCAAGAGATGTGAAGGGATTGAGAGGCTTCTTGGGACTTACAGGGTATTACAGGAGGTATGTGAGGAATTATGGGAAGATTGCTTGGCCACTAACTCAGCAATTGAAGGAGAGCTTTAAGTGGGGAAAGGAAGCTCAGGAAGCTTTTGAACAATTGAAGACAGCCATGACTAGCTCCCAGTGTTGGCGGTACCTGATTTTGAGAAGCAATTTATTGTGGAGACCGATGCCTTAGGGAAAGGAATTGGGGCTGTGCTTATGCAAGATGGGAGGCCTGTAGCTTACATGAGTCAAACACTATCCGGGAGAGCACAATGTAAATCGGTGTATGAGAGGGAGTTAATGGCAATCATGTTGGCGATCCAAAAGTGGAGGCACTATCTATTGGGGAGGCATTTCACCATACACATAGACCAAAAGAGCTTGAAATTCTTGGCTGATCAAAGGCTTATGGGAGAGGAGCAGCAAAAATGGGTCTCTAAGCTCTTGGGATTCGACTTTGAGATCAAGTACAAACCCGGGAATGAGAACAGGGTGGCCGATGCTTTGTCAAGGAAGCTGCAATACACTGCACTGTCCACAGTCCATTGCAAAGATTGGGGAGGGTTAGAAGAGGTGCAAGCCGATGAGAAGTTGAAGGGAATTATCCAAGCATTGGTAAGTGATTTCGAGGCACATCCTGGGTATATGTTGAAACAGGGGCGATTGTACTACAAAGGAAAGATAGTAATCCCTAAAGATTCCCCAAGAATTCTTAATTTACTACAAGAATTCCATGATTTAGCTGCAGGGAGACACTCGGGATTTTTTAGAACATACAAGAGGGTGGCTGGAATAGTGTTCTGGGAGGGCATGAAGGGGAGAATCCAACAATATGTGCAGGCATGCAGCATTTGCTAGAGAAACAAATACCAAGCTTTAAGTCCTGGGGGGTTGTTGCAGCCCCTCCCTATCCTCACGCAAGTGTGGAGTGATATCTCAATGGACTTCATAGGAGGACTCCCTAAAGCCATGGGGTCGGATGCTATCTTTGTGGTGGTGGATAGGCTCTCGAAATATGCACATTTTATGGCCACGACTCACCCTTATACAACAAGGGATGTTGCTGAGATTTTCTTGAAGAAAGTGGTGAGACTTCACGGGTTCCCTACATCCATTGTGTCTGACAGGGACAGGGTGTTCATAAGCTCATTCTGGACTGAATTATTCAAGCTCTTTGGCACTAAATTGAAGTGCAGTTCCTCTTACCACCCCCAAATCGATGGGTAGACCGAAGTGGTGAATCGTTGCCTTGAAACTTATTTGCGGTGCATCACAGGAGCTAAGCCTAAGCAGTGGCCAAAGTGGTTGTGTTGGGCCGAGTTTTGGTACAATATCAACTATCACTCGGCCATAAGGATGACCCCTTTTGAGGCCTTATATGGGAGGAAACCCCCAGTGGTAATAAAGGGAGACACAAGGGTGACACCCGTAGATGAAGTGCAGCAGTTGACAGTTGAGAGAAATAACATGCTGGATGAGTTGAGGCAGCAGCTAGTGAAAGCGTAGAACAGAATGAAACAACAGGCAGATCAACATCGTCGGGAAGTAGATTTTCAAGTGGGAGAGCAAGTTTATTTGAAGATTCAACCCTACAAGTTAAAGCAATTGGCAAAGAGGATCAATCAAAAGCTTAGTTCAAGGTATTATGGTCCATATGAGGTATTGGAAAAGATTGGAGCAGTTGTGTACTGGCTTAAGTTACAAGAGGATAGTAGGGTGCATCCTGTTTTTCACGCTTCCCTGCTGAAGAAAACAGTGACTGCTGCCACCCTTGTGCAGCCCATACCTTCTTGTTTGGCTGAGGACTAGGAATTACAAGTTCAACCAAAGGAGGCCATAGCTGTTTGGAAGAACGCCTAGGACTGGCTGGAGGTGCTGATTAAATGGAAACATCTACCAACTTGTGATAACTCTTGGGAATCATGGGAGGAATTTCAAGAGCAATTCCTTGAGTTTCTCCTTGGGGACAAGGTGAGTTTTGAAGGGGGTATTGATGAGAACCCCGCGGTTGACATGGCTGACATGGCAAGGGATGCGGGACCCATTGGATTCACCAAAGTGTATGTGAGGAAACGCAAGAAAGGTCAAGCATATGATGAGGGGAATGTGGGGAAAACTGATGTAACTAACTCTGCCTAGCTGGCAGAGTGGGGAGGGGAGTATATGAGGGAAATCTTGAGGGAGAGAGGTTAGGCTGGTATTGGGAGAGAACTATGCACTCTCTAATTTGCCTATTATCAGTTTTGTTCCTTTCTTATATTTTTGGGCTATTCATATTGAATCAGTCTCAGAAGTGATAAATAATATTGCATTACCTTGTTTGGTTCCCCAATTGATTGTTAGTTCTTATCAGATACAGAAAGAATAGAGGATAAGAAATCCTTTATGACATAAACAAAATACAGTACAACAGAGAAAAGAGAAAAAACATCAATACAACAAAGCTGCTCAGTCTCTAGTCATATCTGCTAGGGAAATACCTTTAAAGAGACCATGTGCTTTGCACCAAGTAGAGCGGTAGAAACTTTGTCCTTAAAATTTGGGAGTTAGTTTCCAACCAAATGCACCAAATTGTAGCAAAAACTGCACATTACCATAGTTTAGCCTCCTTACTTTTCTCGAAACCATGAAATCTGATCAATAAGAATTGTTCCAAGGACCTAGGGTAGACCCAACATTCTCCAAAAAGGTTGAACAAATCAGTCCAAAGAGAAACAACGACAGGACAATGTAAGAACAAGTGAGGAACTGATTCTGAGTGGACACCACACATAACACATATCAGGGGAAAGCATCTTATGTGGTCTATGGATCTGCATCATATCATTAGTATTAATTCTATTAAGCACTACAGTCCAAATAAAAGACTTGACCTTTGAGGGAGTTTTGGATTTCCAAATTGGTTTATTAAGAATGAAAGACAATCTATTGAGTGAATGGGTTAGGAATTGGAAAAAAGATTTGCAAGAGAATACCCCAGAGGGGTCAAGAGACCAAATCCTAGTATCTGAACTAGAAGAAAATTGAACAAATTCAAGGATACTCAAAAGAGACTTCAATTCAGAAAATTTCCTATTATTTAAGTGACGGAAAAAATGAAATTTCCAAGAAAGACGAAATCCTGAAGTATAAAAATTATGGATAGGAGAATCATGTAAAGAAGAAATATGATAAAGGTGTGGGAAGACAAATCTTAAAGAAGAGTCTCCTACCCATTGATCCTCCCGAAAGTTGGCGTGAGAACTATTGCCCACTATGAGGGAAAGCAGAGGCTTGAAGGAAGCATAACCATGAGAGATAAAATTCCAAGGGCTAAAATGAGTAGCTTGGATTGCTATGTTGGCATCCCACCCATTTTGATCTTTAACCATACTTACTTCGGATACCCTTATGCCAAAGTGATGAGATTCCAATGGAAAACGCCATAGCCATTTACTTGTCAGAGTAATGTTCTTAGACACCAAATTACCAAGTCCCAAACCCCTTTCTTTTTTAGGATGACAACTAGCCTCCCAACTTATCAGATGATCATGTCTTATATCTATAGCTCCTTACCAAAGAAAATCCCACATAATCTTTTCTAAAGTGTTTGCCAAAACCAACTGGGATTCTGAACAAAGATAAGAAGTAGAGAGGGATGCTAGAAAGACAAGCTTGAATAAGGGTAATCTGTCCGCCAAGAGAAAAATAAGCCCCTTTCCAATTATCAAGATGCTTGGAAATCTTCTTAACAACTTGATCCCAAAAAGAATCAACTCTAGGATTACTGCCCGAAGGGACCCCCAAGTAGACAAGAGGCCATCCCAAAATCTAAGAACCTGCCGTTGAGGAAAAGGAGGAAAAGGAGGAGAGAGTTTGAAAATCTACATTAGTATCAGCCAAACCACTTTTAGACAGATTGATTTTCAAGTCAGAAGAGATCTTAGAATGCTTGAGAATGGTAAGGTATCCGAAAAGCTATTGCTGTCCTCATCTAAGAACAAAATAGTATCATAAGCAAACTGTAGATGAGAAACTACTACCTCCTTTGAACCCACTTTGACACCTTTAATCAACATGTTAGAAACTGCTCTATTAAATAAACGATTGAGTACATCTGCCACCATAGTGAACAAAAATGGAGAAAGAGGATCTCCTTGTCTTAGACCCCTTTGCCCACAAAACTAAGCTTTAGGCTCACCATCAACAATTACAGAAAAGGTACTAGTCGAAAGACAGCCTTTAATCCAACTTCTCCACCTAGGGCCAAACCCCTTTTTCTCTAGAACCTTAGCCAAGAAACCCCAACTGACCCAATCATAAGCTTTTTCAAAGTCTAATTTGAAAACTAGGCTGTGAGTTTTCTTTTTCCTCACATCATCAGCCACTTCATTTGCTACCAAAGTAGCATCCAAAATCTGTCTTCCTGCCACAAAAGCGCTCTGACTTTCAGAAATAGTATCCCCCAACATCTTGAACAGATGAAAGGATAGTACCTTAGTAATTATTAAGGATACACATATAATTATTAACCTCAAACGTTAGCATTAGTAGAAATTCGTACAGAAAATTTTTGCTTAATCATTCACTTCTATATCTGCCTTGGTTTAAAGTGATTGCTTCAATACTAGATGATCAACATTTATCTGCCATGCTTTGTGGAAAATCTGTATGAGCGCTTAAATTATTGTTTTGTCAGATATTCAAGAATGCCACCAGATTTGTTGCCTACTGTTGTTACATCTCTTAGAAGAAGGATTGAAGAAGGGTTTCGGTTCAAAAGTGACCAAACTAGTCTGCTGGTGAGTTTTGCTTGTGTGTATGATTGTCCAAAGTTCTGTTGTCCCGCTGGGGCAGTAATGTCTATATAACATTGACCTTTGTTAGCAGGCTGCTGCTGTTGGTTGTTTGACGTTGGCTTTGTCTACCTCTCCTTCCTCTGCTCAAGTAAGGAAGATGCTCTCTGAGGAGGTTTCTTCAGGTAACTTTTATAATACTCTTGATATCAGAGGTAATTAATTGCTGAAAATTTTTCATATAAATAAAAGAAATTGTCTAAAATCTGTGATCAATGGTTTCATACCTAATGAGAATTAATTTTTATGAAGATTGATTCATTATTTTTTATATGTCATAATTCTTATATATCTATGTAGAGAGATACATAATTTCAAACTTGACTAATGGTGAATGCATTATGATATGATATCTGTTTTAGAGTATTTTTTACTTGGATTGTTGCCTTATTGAGCTGTGTTATGATGTGTAAGTTTTTATTTGTTTCTACATCGTTATGATGGGTTGTCTTGGGCTGTGTGTTATTTCAGCCCCGACCTTTAAGATTTGATTGCCCATGGAAGGTTTCTATTGGAAACATGCTTTATTTGTTAGGTGTCGAGGTTCATTGTATATACAGTTATCAACTAGAATCATGTAATTATTGTAATTAGGGTAATTAGTATCTATGTAAATATTACCTTATTATTATATATTTAGTACCCATTGTGTGATTGAGACAGCATCACTATGCCTCTATTGCGCATGCTGGTAATTCATTTGCTTGTATCTATCAGTCACCATCCCTTGGTCCTTGGGTTATTGATTCTGGTATGTCTGATAATGTAAGGCTTTTCTCACCAGGTGCAAGGATTTTCCTCTGTGATATTGCAAAGTTAGATCCAAAGAGATTTCCAACAGTCTTGTAAATTGTTACCTTAAGTAGGATATTTTGATGCACCTCTTGACTTGGTACCAACCTCCTATTACATTCATACAAGCCATTTGTAACCTCTGTATCAAATTCAAGTTGAGGATTGGCATAGTAGAATTCTGGGTTAAAGTAGTGACCAGCGGCATGTAATGGGTGATGAAGCTGGCAAGTCCATCTGTTATCAATGATTGGAAATATATCTTTGTATTTGCTTTCATTGTTGTTGAAGGACTTCATAATAGTTTCTTTTGCTTTGCCCATTGCTTCATAAATATATCCCATGGCTGGTTTTCTCTCACCATCAACAAGTGTGATTCCCCTTTGAATTGTCTTCTAGACTAGAGGAAGCTTTCCAATGTCTTCCAACATTAAGTCTATGCAAACATTGTCTGAGAAGGAGAGTTCACCAAGAAATTGATCAAGCTCCTTTGTTTCCTATCTATCCATGCATCTGACATAATAGGGCAATCATGTCTTTTCCATCTCTTTGTTGAGGAGTGGAACTCTTATCTCATGAAAACTTGGTGGGTTTAAATTTGTACCATAGCTTCCAATGGCTTCAATCGTATGGTGGAAGCTTTCCACTTTGATGAGATTGAGTGATGCCTCAGCTTCTCCTTTTTCCTTTGTCCAACAACAGATTCTGATTTCTTACAATATAAATCCAAAGGGCCTTTCATGGCAGTCTTCTTCTTCCTTCCAGCAACAGTTGATACATCCTCTCTTAACCCTTCTTTTTCTTCACTATCACCAAAACCTAAATTTTCAAGGTCAAGACACCTCACATATTCAATTTCAGTACTTTCTTGCTTATTTTTGCCTCTAAGATACGCCCACAACTCTTCTCTAACTTCTTTTGGATACTTTTGGCAAGCTGCAACATTGCCTTTCTTCCCAATAAGATGGTTTATGGCTCTAGTGATTCCTCCCTTGGTAATTTTGTCACAAATTACAAACCACATTATTGGTGTCATTTTCTTCCAATGGGTGGCGATATTTCCAACCTGGGTCAGTCCTAGTAGGATCTCTTTGAGAAGCTTGTGAAACTATTGAAGACCCTTGTGCTGCCATTGCCCTATCCCTTATATCATGTGAAGTGAAACAATGGAAAAAATTTAAAAACATAATAGAGAGTGGGTTATAGGTGAAGGGCTTAAACTTGGGTGGGTGGGTTAAAAATAGAAAAGAAAAAGAAAACAGAGGCATAGGCATTTGCACAAAATAGAGGGTGGGTTACAGGGTTAAGGGCTTAAATTTAGGTGGTGGGTTAAAAAAAAAAAAGAAAACAGAAGCTCACATTAGAAGCCTACGGCCTTACACACAAAATTTAGTGTATTGTTATTATATTGTTAGTGGGTTATCATTATTTTAGTGGGTTAGTATTATATTGTTAGTGGGACTCGGTTATCATTATGTAGTTTTAGGCTATAAGATACAGCTCGTTTGTAATACTGTCTTCAGATATAGAAAACTGTTTTCTCTTATTCTTAAGTCACTCAAAACAGAGGCATTCATCACAAACCGGTTCATCACAAACCGAGGAGGGAGGGAGGGTATTATATTGTTAGTGGGACTCAATTATCATTATGTAGTTCAGCTTGTTTGTAATACTGTCTTCAGATATAGAAAACTGGTTTCTCTTATCCTTAAGTCACTCAAACCAGAGGCATTCATCACAAACCGGTTCGGAGAGAGAGAGAGAGAGAGAGAGAGAGAGAGAGATGGTTTCTCTTATTCTTAAGTCACTCAAACCAGAGGCATTCATCACAAACCGGTTCGCAGAGAGAGAGAGAGAGAGAGAGAGAGAAATGCTAGCTACAATCGTTGAAGACAACCAAAGCTGCTAGAGTGATGAGTAGCAGCAGAGGCGTTGTAGTGTTTAGTGAATTGTGAGGTTACAAAGGTTTCACTCATTTTGTTTAAAAGGATATTGAAAATTCCCAAAATACCCTCCTAAAAATACAAAAATCCCCAAAAATCTTGTCAGATCCTCCATTTTAAGCCATGCTCTACCATACCCCATACCGCCATGGCCAATGGCTGCTGCCATGGATAACCTGCCAAGCCATGCAGTTCTAATGGCGTTTTGGTGGATTTGCGCTAGGCTATTTGATAACATTGTCGGCTACTGAGCCCATCTCTACTGTCTTACTTGTTTCCTCTTTCCTTGTCTATGTTGAATCCGACCCACAACAAACCTTACTTGTGGAGGCTCCTATTGATCGTCTCTTCCAAACCTATCAGTGCCGTGCACATCCACAATTGGCACTCGTACCATCTCCTGAACCTGCTGCTGAGGTCATGATGGACTCTTCGTTGGACCCAGTTCCTTTACCTGCTTCAGCGTTGGCACCTGAGCCAGACCTTCCCATTGCTCCCTGAAATGGTATACGCTCTACTCATAACCCTTCTCCTTATTATATTGCTTTAAGTTATCACTGTCTGTCCTCTTCGCATTATGTTTGTCTTTCTTCTATCTTCTGTGCCTATTCCTAAATATCTAGGTGACACATTATCCCACCCTTGGTGAAGACAAGCAATGATTGATGAAATGTGTGCTCTTCGGAGCAGTGGTACTTGGGAACTGGGTCCTTTACCTGCGGGAAAGTCTATTATTGGTTGTCGATGGCTTTATATAGTCAAGTTGGTCTTAATGGTAAAATTGATCGCCTCAAGGCTTGTCTGGTGGCCACACGTAGATCTACGGTCTTGATTATGTTTCTCTCTGGTGGCCAAAATGACCATTTTTCGGCTTCTCTTGTCCATTGCTGCTATTTGCCCCTGGCCTCTTCATCAACTTGTCATAAAAATTGCCTTCCTGCATGGTGATCTCGAAGAGGAAGTCTACATGGTGCAACAACTTAGGCTTGTTGCTCAGGGGGAGTATGCCGTCATTATAGGTCCCTTTATTGTCTCAATCAATCTCCTCTGGCTTGGTTTGGGTGATTCATCAATATAGTACAATAGTTTGGCATGATTCAGAGTGAAGTTGATCACTATGTTCTATTACCACATTACCCAAGGATGCATTTATTTGATTGTTTGTGTGGACAACATTGTCACCATTGGTAGTGATTATCTTGATATACTTCAGGTAAAACATCTCTCATCATTTTCATACCAAAGACCATGGTAAACTCCGATATTTCTTGTGTATTGAGGTGGCCCAATCCAGGAATGATATTGTGGTTTCATAGAGAAATTATGCTATGGATATTGTTGAAGTGACAAGCTTGTTGAATGCCAAACCCGTTGACACTCCTATGGATCCAAATGTCAAACTTCTATCAAATCAGAGGAAGTCACTATCGGATCCAGGAAGACACAGAAGATTGGTTAGGAAACTAAACTACCTTACAGATACACGTCCAGACATCTCCTTTGCAGTCAGTGTGGTTAGTTAATTGTTGAATTCTCCAGGAAGAGGCCTCATTTATGAAGACAAAGGACATATTAGATTGTTGGTTACTCAAATGCCGATTGGGCAGGCTCTCCTGTTGATAGACGATCAACTTATGCGCCCTGTTGATAGACGATCAACTTATGCGCATTGTATTCATTGGGGGCAACCTAATATCCAAGAAGAGTAAGAAAGAGAATGTATTCCCAAGATCTAGTGCAGCAGCAGAGTATCGGGCCATGGCCTTAGCTACTTGCGAACTCATTTGGTTGAAACAACTCATCAAGGAACTTTGATTTGGGGAGATTATGCAAATGACACGAACTTTGATAATTAAGCTACTTAGCGTATCACATCCATTCCAATTTTCCATGAGAGGACCAAACACATTGAGATTGACTGTCATTTTATTAGGGATGTCATTTTATCAGGGAAAGGATTCAATTAGGAGACATCACCACTATCTTCGTCAATTGAAATGATCAACTAGCAGATGCCTTGACCAATTTCCTAAGAGGTTCTCGGATAAGTTGTCTTCGTAACAAGCTTGGTGCATATGATCTATATGCTCCAGGTTGAAAACATGTTTTATTTGTTAGGTGTCTAGGTTCATTGTATATACAACTTTCAACTACAATCTTGTAATTATTGTAAATAGGATTTATGTAATTATTACCTTATTACTATATATTTAGTACTTGTTGTGTGATTGAGACACACAGTTTCAGCTTCTCTAGTGAGGTAGCCAGATCTTCCCATGCCTTCGACCACTAGTTTGATTGACTGTTCCCACTCCAGGTAATTTTTTCCGTTCAATTTGGGAACGGTTAATTGAATGGGCAGATTCTCCATGCTGTTAGGGTGTACAGACCCTAACGGTAGTACTGTTCCAGCATTCCCTACAGACGATGTGGCGGGTTTGCTTACTTCAAGGGTGGCGCCATCATCACCAGACGTCACCACCTCAGGTATGGCTGATTGTGCCATCACAACAGTATGGAAAAAGAAGGAAGGGAGGATCAAGCCAGGTCTGAATACACCATAGCTCGTGATACCATATCCGCAGCCACAAAGGGAAAAAGTAATTTTATTCTATTAGGTTAAACTTTACATAGGTTACAAAACATATAGGCTGTACATTCTAACTATCACTCCTTAATTTTAGGAGATACACAATCAGAATCCCTATAAATCAGGAGAGTCAATTATCTAAATCAAATCTCTTCTATTTCCTAATGTATCTAAATAAATCTAATCTTACTGTTTTCAACAGTGCATTAGTCAACTATAGTTATGACTCTAGTAATCAGTTCTTAATTAGCTCTTGTACTTAATGTACTCATTGTAGAAATAAGATGGACTGTGTGTAAGCAATACGTTTTCCCTCAAATACTCAAATGTTTCAACATAATTGATGAAAAAATTGTCAGTTAGGGTAAAGTTGAAGATTTGGAATAAGGATTTCAGGGATATGAGGGTGCACAGAAGGGATATTTTGTAGGGTCTTACTCTTAGGAATGATTTTGACAAAATTCTTCTTCTTGAGAAGGAAATAGATGTGGGAAACAAAACAATCTACAATAAGTGAGGTTAGTCAAAGTGTTGCTAACTCTAGTTTCCTGCATAGGGTCGCTAGTGGGGAAGAATTAGGAAAAATGTGATTAAGGAGTTGGGTGTTGACTCAAAATAAGACAGTGAATGATTCAGACTCGAGCTGATGAACTCACAACTCTTCTTTCTGAATGGAGTTGGAGTTGAAAATTAAAAAAATTAACCGAATAGTATTGATAATCTTATGCTTGTCCTCTCTTCTCTTTCAAGATGCTTTGATGACAACAATCTAATCCTGTCTCCTATGCTGTGCTTATAGAGTTTGTTTTGTTTTTGGATATTGATCAGTCAGCAACAATGCCTGCATTACCACACCCTAACACTGGATATTGATATGATTAATGATCAGCATGACTGAGTTGTGTTGATCACATGTTTAGCCACATAAATTGCTGGTTGGATAGACTGATATTCTGTAGTCAGGCTATTGCTATCCTTTGGTTTGGCTTCAAGTCTGCAATGTTGACTTTCCTTCAGGTTCTATTGGGACTGAAAAGAAGTCAGGTGTTCTTTTTACATTATTTGAATATTCAGTGCAATGGAGCTGCCCAACCATTTGCCTTGAGGCTCTTCAGGTAATCTTGTTAGAGAACTTTAATATTCTTGGCATAGATTGTTGAGTTGTTTGGAAGTAGAAACTATAATTGGGGATGGTGTGTGTGGTTTTTGAGATTTATTTGTCCTGTGAGCCTGTTCATTTTCTTCTCCATTCTTTAACTTTCACATACTTTGGATAGGTGTCTGTCTGAATGTTCAGTGTTATTAGATGATATTTTACAACTGTTATCTGTTTGATAAGTCAATTGTCTTTCTGGAAAAGGTTAGTGAAATATGATGGCCCTTTGCAAAATTGAAGATTATGGTTATTGTAAATGTTCAATAAATATGTATAATATTGTTCAATGTGAACAGTAATATGCTTGATTCTGAAAGGTAAATTGGTCACTGGCCTTTGTTATTTTGTCATGATAAGTTACACTAATAGCTGCGTTCAAAATTATATTTATAGGTTGATATGCTTTATTTATTGTTTTTCAAGAATAGGTTGATGTGTTATAGTAAGTATCGTCTTCTACAGGCATTGAAAGCTGTATCTCACAATTACCCTAACATTGTGACTTCATGTTGGGAACAAGTTTCTGCAACTGTGTATGGCTTCCTTAGCATTGTATGCCCTGAAGTTCTCTCATGGCAGTCAAGTGAACATGTCAGTAGTCCTACTGCATTTATTGGTGAAAAAGTTCTTACTACTGCTATTAAGGTAGCAACTTTACTTTTCCTCTTTTTACCTTTATTCTTCTTAAATACGCTGAATCTTCCCTGAATCAGCCTTCAGTCCCCTTTCTGTTTGGTAGATTATGGTGTGTATAATCAATTATCAATTATAGTGTAGAAAGTGTTGACAGTAGTGTTTACATGGAAGTTGATGGTTTCTTTGTATTCATGTCTACCATATTATCTCGTTTACTCTGTTCATTTTTGTATAGATTTTTACGTTGTTCTAGCTGTACTTCATTGTAAACATGTTATGTTTGTGTAAAGCACATGGTCTTTTTAGGGGGGGTTTCCCTCACAGATATGTTGAGGGATTTGGCAGCTCTGCTCCATTGATGTTTTCCTTTTTTCTTTGTTGTTTGTGTTTTCTTTTATGTTGAGGAGGATCCCTTATCCTCTAAAACTCTGTCATATTATCCTCTCTTCATCTTAATGAATTTCGTCTTTTATAAAAAAAATAAACAAATAAACATGCTCCATATGATGAGTACATCCACTTCCTTACAGTGTGTTTGGATAAGGAATTTTTAAGAGGGAATAATTTTTTTTGAGAGTACTTAAAATGATTTATCATAAAATACTCTGTTTAGGTATTTGATAGAATTTTATTTTTCAAAATTCTAGAGTATTTCGATCGTTTTCTTTTTGCCCAAAATCAAGTATTTGAAATGACGGATTAAGAGGTAGAATTTGTGAAATCCTCTACTATGCTCTCTCTGCTCGCATCTCTCTCCGATCATGTCTCTCCATTTG
Source organism: Styphnolobium japonicum (assembly GCA_023212625.1). Taxonomy (NCBI): domain Eukaryota; kingdom Viridiplantae; phylum Streptophyta; class Magnoliopsida; order Fabales; family Fabaceae; genus Styphnolobium; species Styphnolobium japonicum. The sequence continues at coordinate 48,845 of JALBWW010000010.1, forward strand.
TATCTTCTCTGCATGTGATTCCTTGCGCTCACATACTTGTCATGGTGTATCCCCAGCAGTGGGGTAGAATGACGTTGGACATGAAATTGTTGGCGCCTGTTGAGACAAAAACTCATCATCACAAACTCCTTCGAACTGCTCCAAGCCAATGCTTGCCTTCATCCAAAATTAGCTTCACAGATTGGGGAGCAGGTGAAACCACAAACAGTAGACAAGAAGAATCAGCTGAAGCCTAGTCTTCCGTCTTCTCCTTTATAGAAATATTGCCAATTTGCTGCGTTTTTCATTCAAAGTTTCAAAATCTGACAAAGGCTTTGGTAAAAGCATTTTGATGCCAGATTTTTTGTTTTCCATTACCAGAAGCAATAGGCAATAATGGGCTGAAATTGCAATATTCAATGGTCAGTGATATTTTACTTTGCAATGAAATTCAACATCATAAATAATTATCGAAACAGAGAAGTTTGCAACAGAAAGGAATTAGATTGATGCAATTTAATTTGCTTGTATTTTAAATTTGTTGGAAGATCCGATCCCACAATCTGTGGGATTATAATCAAACTAATTTATTCAGTTTGATTCTCTATTTACTATTTGCTGTAATTATAGGATTAATTACTGTAATTATCTGTTTTCCTTATTTTGTGCCATAGTTATAGGGATTTGATTATTGTCTTTCTCCTATATAAAATTGTAATCATCCCTAGAGAAATAACAAGTTGAGATATTCTCACAATTGTTCAAAATTCCCTAAAATTTTTAAAGTGCTCCATCCAAACACAGCTGTAGTGATTTTTGATGGAGGTTTTTTCCATGATCAAAACTCTATTCAAATGCCATACAACCTTTTCAAAATTTTATGTAGACATTTTTGTCCTTTTAGTGAATTGACATGCTTTTTACAATGGTGAGTGTTAGAATAAGGAGCATATCAAGTGAGAGGAGTGACTTAATGTGAGAGTGGGAGGAGTAATTTTTAACTATAAGATCATGTATGTATGGTGGAGATTAAAACATCATGTGACCTTTAAATAACTTATAATCTTAACCATCAATGTGAGATTGAATGGTCATGACTCTCTCCTCTTATCTCTCATAATAAAATAGTGCTCTGACTTAATATGCTCTGTCAGAATATCTTATATACCTTTAGCATATCATGCAGTGTTATCAATGGTGGATGGCGGCAAGCCAAAAATCTGCCATGGAAATATGGCGGATGGCGTTGCGGAAAATGGCGGAAGCATGGCGGCCATGTTAAAAAACTATAAAATATACTACAAGACCTGCATACCCTAAATAATAATAATACACCTTATATCAAGAATAATAAACATAATTAAAACATTTTCTAGATATCAAACTAACTAAAATTATCACAAACTCTAATATAAAGGCAATAGAAAGGAAAATACAGAACAAAGACACAGAGAAAAACATAAAATTAGTAATAACTAATGACAATGTCATAATGTCATAATATCATAAAGTTATTGTCATAAAGTCACCACAAAGTAACAAGTAGCAACATGCGCATCACCAAAAAAACCAAGTAGCAACATGTGCTTCACCAAGAAAATAACAAGTGGCAACATGCGCTTCACCAAAAAAAACAAGTTGCAACATGTGCTTCACCAAAAAATAACACATTTGCTACAAATCAAGTCAAGATTGAGACAAGGCCAAATTAACAGTCTCATCCTCCTCCTCCCCTATGTAATCATCATTATCACGGCCTTCATTAGCATCATCAAGTGAAGCATATCCCTCTTCCTCTTCTCCTTCCAATTCCTCAAAAGTAATATCTTCCAATTCTTCCTCTGATTTCTCAAAATTCTCTTCAAATTCCAATTCCTCTTCAATGTCTCCTCCTCTTGAACTTGAAGATGGAGCTGCTGAACCTCTCTTTCCAACTCTTGAAGTTGTTGGCATTGCACTTGGGGTTGCCTTCCGTTTCCTAGTTTGCTGCCTAGTGTATGTCCTAATCTCTCTAGCCCCGGATGTCCTATAAACAGCACCCCAATTTAAAGTGTCATCATCCTCAAAAACCAATTCATTTTCTGCATCATTCTCCTCATGCATCTCTCCAATTAACCACTCATTGCAACAATCAATGTCGGAGAGTGAGATGGGTCAATTTCATCTCTAAGATTGTAACGTTGCTTGAGCGCTTGATTGTATTTTACATAAACTAAGTTATGTAATTGATGCAAGAGCAGTTTGCTTAGTGTTCTGTTTTTAAGTTCCTTATTCCAGTTTGTTTTTGTTTTTATTTTTATTTTAAAGTGTTTGCTTTGTAATAAGTAGTCACATGACTAGCATGTGACCTTTTAATGAGGTGTTTAGGATTAAGGTTATTTGGGCCTTGAAAGAATGGGCTTGGTTTAGTAATATGCTAATAACCCTAGTATAAATAATCCTAGGGATTTGTCTTAGTATCTTTTTAGCCGTAATATTATAATTTCAGATTTGAGGGGCTTCTAAACCCTAGAATCCCTCTTTTATCATTCGGCTTCAATCTATCCAACTTCTCCCCAATTTCTATCGTTTAGTTGCTGTCTATTTTCTTCTACTGCACCATTAATCTTTGGTGCTCAAGCCTGTTTCTTTTCTTAGAATGAATCTGCATCATTAATATAATTAAAGACATATTAATGATTGTAACTGTAATATATTACTAGGCTAGAGAAAATAAAAGAAATGGTAATTACTTGCTCAAACACACTCCAGTTCCAATCGCAGCCGAATGCACTGCATGTCAAGCTTAAAATCTTAATGGCTAGTTGCTACAAATTTGGGGCTGAATGTCCATACATTCGCCACCATTATGCTGCAAAGTCATAGATGTCTTTTATAAGCATTGGACTTAAAATTCTAAATGTTAGAAGACTAGAATGTAGAACTTATTCTTAGTTTTTGGCCAGGTGCTATAGTTTTCCTCTGGGATATTGCAAAGTCAGATCCAAAGAGATTCCCAGTAACCTTGTAAATTGGTATCTCAAGTAGGGTCTTTTGTTGCACCTCTTGACTTGGTACCAACCTCCTAATACATTGATACATGCCATCTGTAACCTCCATATCAAACTCAAGTTGAGGATTTGCATAGTAGAATTCTGGGTTTAAGAAGTGACCAGCTGCATGTAATGGGCGATGAAGCTGGCAAGTGCATCTATTATCAATGATTGCAAATATATCTTTGTATTTGCTTCTAGGAAGCACGGACACTTCAAAATGGTTGCCGTGTCGTCGTCACAGCTGTGTCAGTGTCGGATACTTCTCCGACACCTTTGGATACTCCTATTAGAATTTGGGTTTGGGTCTAACTCAACCCCAAAAGCTAGCTCATGGAATGAAGGTTGCCCCCCACTTATAAACATTATTCAGGCCATACCACTATCCTATGTGAGACTCTTAACATACCCCCTCACTCCCAATACTGGACATCTGGAGCGTGAAGTTTGCAGGACTGGACATCTGTGGGTGGCCCAATGGATCTTGGATAGGCTATGATACCATCTTAGAATTTGGGTTTGGGCCTAACTCAACCCTAAAAGCTAGCTCATGGAGTGACGGTTGCCCCCTATTTATAAACACCATTCAGGCCATATCACTATCCAATGTGGGATTCTCAATAACTCCAAACCTACATCTTGCAATTTTTTACTTTTATTTTTTGAATTTTTGTATCAATAGACTAATGTTGACTTTTGAAACATTGATGCCTTTATTAATTTAGAATGTGTTTTTATGTAAACTTCCATTAATTTTAGATGTTGTATCTAGTCGCGTCGTGTCCTATAATTTTTAAAATTTGCCATATCGTCTTACTCGTGTTATGTCGTATCCGTGCTTCCTATAATTGTTGTTGAAGGATTTCATAATTGCTTCTTTTGCTTTGTCCATTGCTTCGTAAATATAACCTATGACTGGTTTTCTCTCACCATCAACAAGCCTTAACACTCGAATAAGAGGAGCCATAACTTTAAGGGTAAAAACCACATGGTTCCAAAAAGAAGGTATCAATACAACTTCAGTAGCCTTCTTCTGAGGTGAACATTCTTCTGAGGTTGGCTTTTTGTTTATGAATGCTTTTCAATGAAAGAAAGGATGTAGCAAAGTGTGTAACTGCATGCCTTACTAATTCTCTCTTGTTTGTGAAGTGCCTCAACATGTTCAAGGTACTTGAATGGCTATAGATGAAGCCAACAAGTGTGATTCCCCTTTGAATTGTCTTCTTCACTAGAGGAAGCTTTCCAATGACTTCTAGCATTAAGTCTTTGTAATGGGTAGCACAAGGAGTCTAGTAAAGATGTTGTCTCCTTTCTTCCAACATCTTACTGGCTAAAACATAATTGCTCCCATTATCAGTTATGACTTGAACAACTTTCTTCTCTACAATCTCCTCCACAAGAGCATCAAGCAACTCAAATAACTTTTCACCAGTCTTCACAAATTTAGATGCGTCAATAGACTTCCCAAACATTGACCCAGCAGGAGAGTTGACCAAGAAATTGACTAAGCTCCTTTGTTTCCTATCAGTCCATGCATCTGACATAATAGAGCAACCATGTTTTTCCCATTGCTCCTTTTGATCCTTCAACAAATTTTCTATGTATTCTATCTCTTTGTTGAGGAGTGGAACTCTTATCTCATGAAAACTTGGTGGCTTTAAATTTGGACCATAGCTTCCAATGGCTTCGATCATATGGTGGATGCTTTCCAATTTGACAACATTGAATGACAATCCAGCTTGGTAAAACCACCGCGCTATATATTGATCAACTCTAGCCCTTGGTTCTTTGTCACATGCCTCCCTTATGCTACTTTGCCTCATCTTCTCCCTTTTCCTTCGTCTAGCAACAGTTTCTGGTTTTTTACAATACAAATCCAAAGGGCCTTTCATGGTAATCTTCTTCTTCCTCCCACTAGCAGCTGATACATCATCTCTTAGCCCTTCTTCTTCTTCACTATCACCAAAACCAAAATTTTCAAGGCCAAGAACCCTCACATTTTCAATATCAATACTTTCTTGCTTATGTTTGCCTCTAAGATACGCCCACAACTCTTCTCTAACTTCTTTTGGACACTTTTGGCAAGCTTGCAACATTCCCTTTCTTCCCCATGAGATGGCTTTTGGCTCTAGTGATCCCTCCCTTCATAGTGATTAAATTCGGATTGGTAATCGATTCGGTCAGGGTACTAAGTCAGTGGGTCACTGGTCGAACCGCATAAAATTAAATAAATATTTAAAGACATATATATAGATAAAAATATACACTACATGTGATGATATATATCATTATAAATAACTAAAATATCTTTATTGTGAGAGAAAAGATGACCTTTAAGGAAAAAAAGAATTTAACCCTTAATTTATAAAAAAAAAGCCATAATATTTTTATTAAAATGCTCATAACTCATAAAATAATTTTTTTTTTGAAAAATTAGGACTACCATGACGTAGATTTTGAAAAGTTATTTAAATATAGACATAATTAGTCTAAATTGGATAGACGAGTCACCGGTTTTCATCCAAAACCGGCAGAGTCGGATCGGGTCTAAGACATACTCGATCCAACTAGTCACCCGAACCAGTTACTCCGTCTGGACTAGTCGGTCTGGTCCGATTTTTATAACACTTCCTCCCTTTGTAATTTTGCCACAAAAATTGCAAACCAAATTATTGGTGTCATTTTCTTCCAAAGGGTGGCAATATTTCCATCCTAGGTCAGTCCTATTAGGAGGTCTTGGTGAAGCTTGTGCAACTTGTGAAGTCTCTTGTGTTGCCATTGTCCTATATCATGTGAAAGAAGGAAAAGAAATTTAAAAACAGAAAACAGAGGCACAAACAGAAGCATTCTCACAAAGCAGAGGGTGGGTACCGTGGGTTATAGGGTTAAGGTGTAAAATCTGGTTGGGTGGATTAATGGCTTATGTGGGAGGGTGGGTGGATGGGCTTATATGGATGGGGGGTCGGTGGGTGGGTTTATTTGGATGGGTGGGTTAAAAAAAAAAAAAAGACATAGAGCCTTCGCACAAAAAAAAGAGAGAAACAGAGCCTTTTCGCACAAAATAGAGGCTCAGAGGTCTGCATCTACTTGTGAAGAGAGAGTTGCCGGCGAGAGTCGCCGGAGACAGCAGCAGTGTTGCCGGAGATGTGCAACAACGTCGCCGGAGATGTACAGCTCTCTCTCACTCTCACTTTCACTTTCGCAGCTCGAGATTGATTTGTGGGTATCATCGTATTGTTGACTGTGTCTAATATGGGATTTTGAAATCCCAAAATACCCTCTGAAAAAGCCAAAAAACCACTTTTCTGCCATTTCAGGCCATGCACTGCCACACTGCCTTGACCATGGCTCCCGCCATGAACAAGACGCCATGCCATGGCTCTCAAATGGTGTTTGGGTGGATTTCCGCCACCGCCTTCCACCATGGCGCCGCTATGGCCGCCATTTAATAACACTGATATCATGTATATATGGTAGAATCAATTGGGAATTATTTTCTTTTTTGATTAAGATTGTTATTTTACCACTAGGCCAAAAGTTATAACTGTTAGTCAGGGCATAACTTTTTTCTGCTCAAGTCCACCCACAAGTGCCACACTCCGACCTTGCCCAGGATGTTGGCCGACAACCAACGATCCCTCTCCCTACACCTAAGAGCAGTCCGTGCCTTTTTGTGAGTCAAACTTGTGACCTTGGTTCTGATGCCACATGTTGGATCATGCGTTTCCTATTAAGCCAAAAGCTATAGCTGTTAGTGACGACCCAACTTTTTTCTATTTAAGTCCGTCAGCAAGCGCTACAGTACGATTTGTCTCTAACACTACCTAGGCGTTCCCAAGGTAGGATGTTGGCCCGAAACCAACAATCCCCCTCTCATAACGCACCTCCAACAATCCGTGCCTTTCTAGGAATCAAACCTATAGTTCAATATGACTTTGACCCCACTTGGGCCTTGCCAAGGCAGGATGTTGTCCTACAACCAACACATTTGTTCCTAATCTTATGGTTTCGTGTATGTCTACTCTTCCCTCTCATCATTCTCATCTTTGATCCCATATTTTTTTACTCGTTGGATTGCCTAACATTTACTACCGCAGAGCATCGCTAGTCTTATATGTCTGGTTGTTAGAATTTTCCTTTTGAGTTTGATAGATGTTTTGCTATTGTTAGAGATATAAAATCAATCTTGAGCTTTAACCTAACAACTTAAGCTTTTGCGATATTTGGTCATTGACATGGTATCAGAGCCATTAGGGCTATGATTAAGCGGTAAGGATTTAATCCTTGCCACCCCCATTCTTCTATATAAAGTTGAATTTTAGTACAAGGTAGAGTGGGTTTGTGCATTTTGCACGCTTCGAGCCCTAAGGGCTTTTCCATTAAGGGGCGTCTTAGAGATATTAAACCAATCTTAAGCCTTCACCTAACAGCTTAAGCTTTTGGGATAGTTGGTCCTTGACAACTTTTACAAATTATGCACGAAGCATGTCTCTATTTCATCCACCTAGTTTGAATCCTATGTGTTACATACCATCAGTCTCACCTTCATTTTGTAAGATGGATCTAGGATTCCATAATTGTGCAGCTTGTGGTACTGTATGATGTGATCCCCAATTTTCACATACATCACATTGCTAACTCTTTTTTCACTGTACATGCATTCAATAGACTCGGTCTTACTCATACCTAACCTAAAATCCTTTGATTGAAGTTTAGAATTTACTCGTTTTCTCGAATCATCAACTAGGACCATATCATCAGTAAAAAACATTCCTTGGGGCGAGCCTTTAGAATATGCCTAATAAGTGTGTCTATTACTAAGGTAAGTAAGTATAGACTCAAAGTCGACCCTTGGTGAAAACATGTTGTTATAGGAAAATCTTGGTTGCCCTTCCATGCATTCGCAAATTAATCATTGTCCCATCATACATATCCTTTATAGCTTGAATTTATGCGATATGAACTGGTTTCTTCTCTAGAGCTTTTTATAAGAATTTTTGTGGCACTCTATCCTCAGCTTTTGCCAAAACATTGAAGTGCATGTTTAGGTCTTTTTATTCTTGATAGACTCTAGTATTATTAATAGAGAAAATAGTAGGTGATCCAGAGGGAAAATCCAATTAGAGTGATAGAACAAGATGTGCATAAACAAATTTAGAATAGGAAAGCAAAAGGAAATAATCAGAGAAGCAAGTTGCTATCTCTGGCCAATGGTCTAAGCCACCCCCTACTGCCTAGATAATCGAATACCCTTCTCACTCCCCTCTGCCTCGTCCATATTTCATGTTCCCTCTATGATTCCAGTGTCTCCCACACCATTCTGCTACTGCTAAGTGTCCATACGGTTATGGAGTTTTAATGTTGTATATTACTTATGGATATGCTGTTGGTGTATGCCCTAGAGGCCAGTTGTATACTGAGGCATTTCAGTTATTGTGTTATTTATTTTGTTTAAATATGCATAATAAAGTCTGTAGAATAGTAAGTACAATGCCATGGGATATCAAATGCATGACTTGATTGTGAGATCCTTTTAGTTACTTTCGGAACACTATTCTTAAATGTTCTTAGTCAAGTATTATTGTGAATTAGAACAATTGTAATACATTGAGACTAGTATGTGCATAGACTGATGACAGTGATGTATGTCGTCCTTTGACTTGAAGGCAATGCAGTTCCCTACATGAGGAGTTGTATGATTTAATACTGTCAAACGTCTCCTATAACAAGGAGATTATAAAGACGACTATTGGACATATTGCAAAATATGTAGAGGGATGTGAGTGACCTAGATAGGATTTGTCCCTCCTACTTAACGAGATCGATATCTGTGGGCCCTTTGATAGAGAGTGAGACTGAAAATGCATGGCCATGCTCGAATGAATCAATATGAGATATTGATCTTATTTGTCTTAGTATGTCTACTTGGAGATCAAGAAACCAAAGATTGAACTATACAAAGATAACCGTTCTATGCCTTGTGTTCAATCTAGATATCTAGACAAAGGGACTAGACTACACAGTAACATTGTTCACGGAAAAGTTATGTCAAATCACTGACATTCCTGTTACTTGAGTAGCAGTGATGTATTGCTAGATACCACTCACTATTTGTATTGCTAAAATTGGATTTTAGCATTACTGTCAAACATGATGCGAACCTACAGGGTCACACACTTTGAATGAACCGGTATTGGGGTTTAATATTCATGAGATGAATTTAATCAGGAATCCAATTATGACTTGAGCTTTTAGATAATTAGTTAGACTTTTAGTTAGACTACATGGGCCTACACATAATTGTGACCTAGGTCAAATTATGAGTAGACACTTCAATGCTCCTCCCATGCTCTTATGACGGCCGCCCTAGCTATATATTTGATATATAGCCGCTGCAGCCACACACAACACCAGTGACAGAAAACAATGAGTGTGAAAGGAGCATGCACCCCCCGGCTGCTAGTTCCGTGGAGTGAAGGAGAACCCATATTTGGTTCGTTTGTGTGGATACCGTAGAGGCACCGCTCGTATGCTGTGCTCGTGATTGACAGTCGTGTCTTCCTAGAGGTAAATCCCCTAGCACGTTTTGATTTTTGCATGGATCCACGGCTGAGTTTGGGATTTGGTTTTGTTTTCCGCTGCGTTTTCCGATCTCGAAACCCAACATATGCTATTAAATTATGTTTGGGTACTAGGATAGTTTTTTAAATAATATTTTTGAAGTATGTAAACTCTTACGAGTTTACGATTCGAGTTTACTGGAGCTTCATGAGTTTACCTAAACTCTCGAGTTTGACAACCTAGATAGTAATCCAGTTTATCCTATGTTATCCTAACCATTCTTTGAACTGACTATTCTTTTCGACTTTGGTTATTCCATCCAAAATTAAAAATGGGTTTCTCTTGATTTTCCCAGAATGTAAATCTCCCGAATTTTTGTCTGTTTTCATTCATTGGTGTGAGCACGGATTTACTTCCAATGTGCTTGTATAGGAAATTAGTTTTTTATTTTTTATTTTGAGTTTAAAACTTTTTATTGCTTCCGTCTCACATTATTGATACAATCAGACATTACTTTTTTTGTGCTTTTATTCTACTTAGACAGTCCTATTAATTATACCTATATTCAAATGCAGAAATACACATTTATAATCTATCATCTCTAATTCGCATATTTTAGTAATAGTGTGCAAAGCGACTTTGTGTTCATGTGACATGATATCTATTTTATATTGGTGCTTCCATATTCTTCTGTTGATGTGCATAAAAAGGCGTTAAATTTATTGGTACGGACTTGTTTTATCAATATTCTTCTTACTGGACATTGGCGAATGCGTGTTATGCCCTTTCAGTGCTAGAATTACCTCCATCATTTTTTGGGCAGTGATAAAATTATGTAAACATTTTAAGGTTTTAGACGAGTGTCTTCGGGCAGTATCTGGATTTCAAGGAACAGAAGATCTTTCGGATGATAAATTGGTGGATATTCCATTTGCATCTGATTGCATCAGGATGAAGAAAGTGTCATCTGCACCATCTTATGAGCTAGAGTGCAAAGATGATTTAGTCAACTCTGAAGCATGTGAATCTGGAATTCAGCAATGGTGTGAGGCTATCGAGAAGCATATGCCTCTTATCTTATGTCATTCTTCTGCAATGGTAAGAATTTTATTTCCTTTAATAATAATTTTTCTTATTAATATGTTTGATTCTATAGTATCGAACCATATTTGCTAAGTTGCTTCAGTGGATGATGATTGATGATAAGCTCTTTAATTAGATTTAGCGCACCTTGAATTCGTCTATTGATGATGTGAATAAGCACTATGAAACGGTTAAGGAGTTGTGGTATTACTTTAGAATTTATTTATGCTAGTAAACTCTGTTAGAAATATCTTGGTAATTAATGTCTGTAATTAGAGCCCCATTAAGGAGCAACCTTAGCAGCAAGTTTAGGAGATAATTACTTATGTAATTAAGGATGTAATTAATACTCACAAGTATAAATATACCAGTTTAGACATAATTCAGCTTACTCCTTGTTTTCAGCTTACTTATCTCAATTTTGGCAATGTTTCCGCTGCCATTCTGTTTTTTGGCGACCTCAGAATTCAAGATCTTGGCTCCAAACCACCCGGATCATCACCTATTGTCTGGACTGGCCAGACCCTGAAGATGTACCTCTAGATTCCTCCCCATGCGCTGCCCCATGAGGGTGCGTGTAGCCTCTTTTCGGAGAGCTGCTTCCACAGAATGACTTGCCAGCACCTGCTGGATACTTCCCAAGTCCCTCGGTTTGGGTGCCCATGCTTTAATTTGCTATGTGTTCTCGCTGCTCAAGTCCTGCCTAGCCTACTTGAGCACCTGCCCAGCCTTTTAGAACATAGCCTAAGTGTTTTTCTCACTTGCCTAGCAATGCTATTATTCGTAGAGGGACTATAAATTGAAGCCAAACAGGGAGAATTATGTTTACTTGAGAATCAATTGAAGGTATGGAAGAAAAGAAAGGTTGTTGACTGAAAAAGTGACGCCAGTAGACATGAGATAGCGACCCAAATCAATAAAATAGCAGCGATACCCTTTCTTTAGACGAGGGTGCTCCAGGAAAAGACATTTTAACTTGTCCTTACATGAAGTACGATTATGAACAAAATTGGTACAACCAAAATTATGAGGAGACACGAGATCTACAGGGGTATCAAGAAAGATGTAGCGAGGAACTTGATCTTGTAACACAGAACATGGCATGCCATTAATCATATAACATCATAACAAGATGCAAGTGTAAAGTTTCAATTAAATGATGATTTTTGTATTCAACCACTCCATTAAAGGAGTGTAACAAAGATGCTTGCTGCTGCAATGGCAATGCACAAGTGTGGCTGGGATCTTGCCAGAAAAGAAGAGTCATGGTGTAACAGAGCAAAGCACAGTGGAGAAGCAGCTGAAACATTCAAACAAGGTTGGGAACTAACTGGAAATTGTGAGGCGAGCTAGTCTGAGGCAAAGAAGTTAATGGCGGAACGCGGCGCGGAGCGGCCGCTATAGCGAAGAAAGCGGTTAAGTAGGAGATAGGAATAAAAAACAGGGGACTATCCAAAAAAAGTATGCAAGAGAGATATAGAGTATAGAATTAGAACCCAAAAAAAATAGACAAGTGCAACAGAACAACAAAGACATATAATGAGTATGGACACAGAGATATAGAGTACATAGGACCACATAGACATTTAAATGTGTTGCTGCTGCCTGCAAGAGAAAAAACAGAGAACCACACAAAGAGTTGTTGCAGACGGTGAGTCAAAGAACAAAGAGGCAGAGAGCCATTCCAGGAGTTGCTACCAGGAAAGAGGGAGAGAACAGAGAGCCATGATTTGCTGTCAGCAATGTCATAAGGCTTCAATCCAGTCTAAAAGAGCCAATAGACACGGTGAAAGGGAGTTTGGGGCATTTTGACTTTAAAAAAAAAAAGAGAATAGCGGCCGCTATTGGGTCTGCTATCGCTCGCTATTGCAGCGCTCCAGGCTGCTACACTAAAGTGCTCCACTATGAGCATTCTGGAGCGCTCCGCTATGCCGCAATAGTGGCCGTTACGGCTGCTATTGACAACCCTGGTCTGAGGTGAAATTGGCCAAAGAGGGCTTCTCATGCGCTCTGATGCACTAGTGAGAGGTGGCTAGCCCAGATTCCGATGACTGGCATGTGGCAATGTGTGAGAGCTCTATTATTGTCGATATTTTGTTAATAGGCTCATGTGAGGTTGGCAAACATGATGGTGGGGTCAGTTAGAGAAGAAACACACCCCTAGTGAGTGGATCTAAGATGGTCAGCTGTGGGAGAAGAGAGAAAATGCGCGGCAAGTGAGAAAAAGCCTCCCCAATCAGCCACATGAACACCGAGAAAGGGTAGGAAAGGTCACCAATAAGAGAAACATGGTGTAACAACAATGAAAAACTAGGGTGCTGATGGCCGGATTTGGTATTCGGCCAGCTGGAATAAGTGATAGATGGGATAGGCATTGTTGGAGACGGACCAAAAATCCCTTTGATGCGCTACCAAAGTGTCCCTGCACCAAAAAATCCTCATTGGCATGTAAGGGCATGTGGAGCCTCTGGTATTCCAAAGCCAGATTATGAAGCTTTCCTTCGCTTCCGAGCAATTCCATAGCCATCATCCACTTCTATGTTTACTGGTATTCCCTTTGCCTGTTTTCCTCAATCATTTCCTGGGCCATGGATACTTGAGTCAAGTGCATCTGATCATCTCTGTGGTAATTAGGATCTTCGCACTTTTATTACATATTCTGATTCCCTATCTATTGTTACGCTTGCTAATGGACCCAAATTAGTCGTCCTTGGTATTGGTCAACCTCAGCCATGCCTTCTCTTACTTTTACATTTCGTACTTTATTTAGCTAGTTGTCCTTTTAATTTAATATCTATTAGTAAGTTAACTCAATCCCTTCATTGTTCCATTACCTTTACTACGAGCTCTGTTCTTGTGCAGGACCAAGATATGGAGAGGATGATTGGAGTCGGTTGTGAGTCCAAAGGACTTTACCATATTGTTTTGCCTAGTTCCCTAGTGGCGTGCACCATAATAGATAAGGTGTTGATTTTGGCGTTCGACAACCCCATTTTGTTGAGGGGTATGAGCATAAGATGTTTAGTGAAAAATGCCATGAGAGGTCATGAAGGTTTGAAATTGCTGAGATAAGTATTCAGGGGCATTATCACTACGCAAAATACGAATAGGGACACCAAATTGGGTTTTAATTTCCCTATTCTGAAGGCAAACTATAGAGAGCTAGGAGCGTAAAGAAGGTACTCTGTTGCACAAGCTCCTTTGCTGGGGTCTCTGCTGGATGCAATAGTTCATTGAACTCGTGGAGTGCGCCATGAACCTTACCCAGATAGGTGAACTTAGGGCCATCAAATTTCCTTGGGGCAATGATACTCATAAGATCATGACAAGCCCCGTAAAGTCGTTGGGTGTCATCAGTGTAAAGAACCTTGGCTTGCTCCCTAACGGATTCATAGGTGAGATGAGCATGGAAGATCTACTTCAAGGAGGAATGGATGGAGGATTTAATCACACTGCACAGCTTGGCATCAATCTTCTCCCACTTGGGATGGTCAGCTTCGGGCATAGATTTAACTTTCTAAATGAGACGGTCTTGGTATCTTTGACTGGTTCCCAAGTATCATAATTACTGCCGTCCAATTTGTCAGTGAAGAGAGGGGCATCGACGTAGTTGGCAAAAACAAACGTTTCAGCCTTCGGAGCATTTGAGAGACTAGTAGTAGCCATGGGTTAGATCAAAGGGGAAAAAACGGAAATCACAATATTCCTGAAACGGCCTTAGCAAGGGGCATCACTGTCATAGGGCTAAGATTGAGGGAGTTGAATTTGTGTCCTAGCATTTATTCATGGGATTTCTATTCTCATTACAAAATTGAGTAAGAATTTCCCCGAAATTGAGTAAGAATTGCCTCCATGGTTATTCCTTAATTAGATAGACTAGAAGTTTTATTATAATAGGACAGGGATCGGATATAAACAACTTCTCTCAAGTAGAGTATAAAATTAAGGAAAGACTAGACTTACCCCCAAGTTAAGGATACAATAGTTTGATTAAGTTTTTCTTTAGTAATCTCCCTTATGAGTAGCTCAAAATCATTTTGACTGCATTACTCAACTACAAGGGTTCATTTAACCTTTTCTGCCTCATTGCAAGTGTAGAAAAATCTCATTAACACAAATATTTTCTGAATGTGCTTGAGTACTTTGAGCACTCAGCTGAATGATATATTTATACATAACAGATTTACATAGGTGATAAAATACTGAATACAAGTTACAAGACAAACAATTATGTTAGAGATAATTCCTAAGATGGATTGCATCTATTCTACTTCTATACAATGAATCTAACTACTTGGGAATAGGAGATAATAAAAAGTATTCTATTTCCAACAGAGATAATTCCTAAAAATTATTCTATTCTATTTCTGTTGAGATATGAAAATACCTCTTCTGGAGTGTGCCACTTCAATCCCCAAAAAATATTTGAGCTTCCCAAGAGTTTTTATCTCAAACTCCTTTGCTAGGCATTGACTCAAGACTTGCTGCTCCTTCCAATCATTTCCGGTTACTATGATATCATCGACATATACCAACAGTATTGTCACTCCTCCTGAAGTTGTATGTTTAATGAACAATGTGTGGTCACTCTGACTTTGTTTGTATCCCAAGGTTGCCATAACTTTAGTGAACCTCCCAAACCATGCTCGGGGCGATTGTTTCAACCCATATAATGCCTTCTTTAACCTGCAAACAATATTGATAGGGACATTTTTATCATATCCCGGTGGCACTTCCATATAAATTTCCTCCTCAAGGTCCCCATGTAAAAAAGCATTCTTTACATCGAATTGTTGTAATTCGCAGCCATAATTGGCAGCAAGAGATAATATTACTCTGACTGTATTCATCTTTGCTACTGGAGCAAAGGTCTCTAAGTAATCAATCCCATAGGTTTGTGTAAAACCTTTGGCAACCAGCCTTGCTTTGTATCTCTCAATTGACCCATCATCCTTGTACTTTACTGTATACACCCACTTGCGTCCAACTGGTTTCTTTCCTTCTGGTAGAGCAACAAACTCCCATGTTTTATTTTTTTTTTCAATGCCTCCATTTCTATATACATGGCTTGCTTCCACCTTTTATCAGATAATGCCTCAAAAACATTGGTGGGTATGGAAGTCGTGTTTAAGGTTGCAAGGAAAGTCTTGTGGGTTGGAGAGAATTTTTTGAATGAGAGGTAATTTGAGAGAGGTTGTAATGGCTGTTTGGTACTTATTTTGGTTCCTTTTCTTATTGCAATTGGGAGGTCAAGGTCTTCAACTGTTTGGGTTTCTATTTCATCCTGTACAGTAGGAAAATCAGAATTTGTTATCTGATCAGTTGAAGGATTTGAGTTGGGCTCTTGGACGTGTGTTGATTCAGGGATGACCTTTAACCTCTTCTTGTACACCAAGCCTTTCCCAACTCTAACATCAATTTCAGGACTAGATTCAGTTTCAGGACCAGATTCAGTTTCAGCTCCAAGAGTGGGTTGAGACTCATGTGTGGTTGACTCAAGGCTAGGAAAAACATATGTTTCCAGATGGATTCCTAACTTTTCCTGATCTTCACTATGACTCTCCCCCTGAAGAGAAGGTTGGGAAAAATAGGCTTGCTCTTCACAAAAAGTGACATCTCGTGACACAGAATTTTTTTGTTGGAGGATGGTAACACTTATATCCCTTCTGAGTGGAGGAATACCCAACAAAAATACACTTTAAAGCTCTAGGATCAAGTTTACCCCTCTCTTGACTATGAACATGAACAAATGAGACGCACCCGAAGACCCTTGGTGTAAGATTATTAGAGGGGCATAAGTTAGGATAGAAAGATGAAAGAACCTCCATAGGACTCTTAAGCCCTAAGATTCTAGAGGGTAATCGATTAATAAGATATGTTGCTGTAAGAACAGCTTCTCCCCAAAAGGTTTTTGGAGTATTTTTCTGGTACAAAAGTGCCCGAGTTTGGTCTAGAAGATGCCCATTTTTCCTCTCTGCAATCCCATTTTGTTGTGGCGTTTTGACACAAGAAGATTCATGAATTATACCCTCTTTTTGACAGAATGGAGTAAGAACATTATTGAAATACTCTTTACCATTATCCGACCTAAGCCTTTTTATGCTCACACCAAACTGATTTTTAATCATTGCGAAGAAATTCAGGAAAACTGTACTTACTACTTACTTCAAATTTATGTTTGAGTAAGAAAATCCAAGTAACCCGAGTACAATCATCTATAAAAGTCCCAAACCACCGAGCCCTAGACACATTTGGGATAGAAGATGGACCCCAAACATCTGTATGAACAAGATAGAAAGGAAATGTGTTTCTTTTATTACTTAATGGAAAAGGTACACGTTTATGTTTTGCCATTTCACACACTTCACAATGAAAACTTTCAATATTCAATCCAGAAAACAAAGATGGAAACAAAAATTTGATTACACTAAAGGAAGGATGACCCAATCGATAGTGAAACAAAAGAATTTTCTCTTTATTGGAAGGAACGGATCCTGACATAAATGAGTGAGATAGGCTGTTTGTGGCTGTGTTGAACATGTTTGGTGCTGCAAGGTAGTAAAGGCCATTCCTTTCTCTAGCACGTCCAATAATCCTCCCCAAAACCTTGTCCTGAAAAAGACAACAATCACTGTGAAAAATCACATTACAAGGCATATCTTTTATAAGTTTTTGAATAGAGACAAGATTTGTGAATAGTTTTGGAACATGGAGAACGTCTTTTAAAATTATAGATGGATTTATTTGAATACTTCTGATGCCAGCAACAGTTACAAGGGTACCATCTGCAGTGTCAATTTTCTTATTGCTAGAACAAGGGGAATATGAGGAGAAATGTTTAGAGGAGGGTGTCATATGGTCTGTGGCTCCTAAGTCTAATATCCATAAGAGAGTGGAAGGAGTTTTTGAGACATTAAATCCGAATGAAATGGGAAGCTTACTTGAATATGCCAAAGTACAAGTACCTGAGGGTTTCTCCAAACTATTAAGGAAGGCTCTCATCCTTTCTATCTCCTCTTGATTTAGACAAGTGAATTCAGACTTACTAGTAGACTCCGGTTTGTCTTCTTCATTCTGTTCAACAGCAATATGAGCCTTACCATTTCTTCTTAATAATCCTCCCGAAGGTCCCCCTTTCTGAGTCCATTCACGACTAGGAGGTTTGCTATGTAGTTTCCAGCACTTCTCCCGGGTATGTCGTGGCTTATTACAGTAGGTACACCACAAATCTCCTTTCTTCTCCACCTTGGCCTGTCCATTTTTAGTATTTTCAGCCACCATAGCTGAACTCTCTACAGATGGAGTATCCAGCATCAGAGTCCTCCTGCTCTCTTCACTTCGCACAATAGCTACTACTTCATTAAAACTTGGAACCTTCGATTTTCCAAGGATTTGAATTCTTACTTGATCAAACTCTGGATTTAATCCCACAAGAAAGTCATAAACTCTGTCTTGCTCAATAAATTCTTTTAGTACTGCTGCATCCTCAGAGCACTTAGTCTTTATCACTCCGTAATGATCCAATTCCATCCAAAGAGACTTTAATTTATTGGCATACTTAGTGACTGACTTGTTTCCTTGCTTGGCTGCAACTGTTTTTGCTTTCACATCATACACCTGGGCATCATCCTTTGCTTTGGAATATGTTTGTTCTATCGCTTCCCAAACTTCCTTTGCTGTGCTTAGAAACATGCATGTGTCACTAATTTCTGAAATCATAGAGTTCCATAGCCAAGCCATAATGATGGAGTCTTCCTCATCCCATACTGTATAATTTGGATCGCCCTCCTTTGGTCCAGAACCTGTCAAGTGACTGAGTTTTCCTTTTCCCTTTAAAACTGAAGTGGTAAATAGGTGCTTAGAGACCTACTTGAGGTGCTTGACAGGTTCCAAACCCAAGCAGTGGCCTCAATGGCTTGGCTGGGCAGAGTTTTGGTTTAATACCAACTACAATAGTTCCACTAAGCTTACTCCTTTTAAGGCCCTTTATGGGAGAGACCCCCCTCTGTTACTGAAGGGAACCACTATCCCCTCTGCAGTGGCAGAAGTTACCAGACTGACAGAAGAACGAGATCATATTCTCCTTGATCTCAAGACCAACCTGATGAAGGCACAAAACCAGATGAGAGTATATGCTGATCAGCACAGAAGACTTGTCACATATGAGATTGGGGATTGGGTGTATCTAAAGTTACAGCCCTATAGATTGAAGTCTTTAGCAAAGAAGAGGAATGAAAAGTTGAGTCCTCGTTTCTATGGCCCTTATCAGATTGCTAAGAGGGTGGGACAGGTTGCCTATCAGTTAGATTTACCTGCAGATAGCCGCATACATCCTGTGTTCCATGTATCCCTTTTGAAAAAAGCTCTTTCCGCATCAGCCACTCCTCAGCCTCTGCCCAAGATGTTGTCTGCTGATTGGGAACTGCAAGTGACTCCTGCTGAAGTTTTACAGGTTAGAAATGGTCCCTCTGGTGCAGCTGAAGTCCTCATCCGGTGGCATGACCTCCCTGATTTTGAAGCTACTTGGGAACCCATTGAGGTGATTTTAAACCAGTTTCCCTCCTTTCACCTTGAGGACAAGGTGAATCTTTTGGGGGGGAGTATTGTTAGACCTCCTATCCAATCAACCTATATCCGAAGAGTTAGACGCCCACCCAAGCCAATTGGGCCAGCTTTAGGCTATGGACCGGTGGATACAGATCCAGTTGATCCTACTAATTAGGATCTGTTGTATTAGCTAGGACCCATTGTAACAGTACTGAATAAATAGAGAAAATGGAGGGAAAATGAGGTAGTTAGTTAGAACTGGACCGGGAGAGGCCAAGCTCTCTGATTCTTGGCAGGGCAATTCTTGTTTTCTCTCTCTATCACATTTTTTCTCTCTTATGCAATTCTTGTATCTTTTTCTCTGAATTGGGAACATTTCCCACAGAGGATTCTTCAATACGATTCAATCAATTCAGAAATTCAGTTCCAATTTTCTAGTTCTTATCACACTCCTAGTTCTGTTCCTGTCCTTGGTCCTCTTGCCCTTTTATTACTTTTCAACATCGACCACGACCGCCCATTGGTGCCAACACATTTTCTGAGGATATTCTTGATGATTTACCACCTTCACCTATCGTCCCCTCTTCTTTGGTTCCCGCATCGGACAGTTCTTATGAGCTTGGCCTAATGAGCTCCTGTGACAATTGAGATTGCTAGTAGATTGATGCTAGGAAGTCCGAGTGCCTTTTATGTTTTACATTGAGTAATCAAGGATTGAGTACTCTTGTTGATGGAATTTATCAATAGCCCCAAAATCCTCTGGTCTTCTGTTGTCTAGGCCTCTGCCTCACCGCCATCTTTGAGTCAGTTCCTGTAAGACTCCTAAAGACCTAAACTCACTGCAACTGCATACTTCCATTCCATTTAATTAGTACCATCACTGTCCAACTTTGTATCTAATACTATCTATAAGCTTGGTTGTGGTAGTAATCACCTTAGAGACGATTGTTTTATTGTCCTCCCTGAACTTATTCTCACCGACCTCTGAATACGTTGTCTCAGTATCCTCAAAAGCCATGTCTACAACTCAGAACAGAATCACAACAGGAAAGAAGTCAAGAATATCACTCCCAAGCAAAACCGACACAAAGAAACTAGCTATATTCATCTGACCAGAAGCAAATAAACACATAATAGCATGAAATCACTCAAACTGCATCACCTACCTCCTGAAATTCTCACAACCCAAGCTCAAATCACCATGATACACCAAAAACTCTAAAGTAATATTTGGGCTTGAAGTAAGACCCCTGGTTGGCCTCTTTTGGCAAAATCAAGCCTCACTTCACTGGAAATCCCACTCAAAATAGCCTCAGAAATCTGAGACGTGATCTGCTTCAAACGGAAGATCTGGCCAAAATGAGCATGATCCTGGCTTCTAGGACCTGCAAATGAGCATCCCAAGGGGTGGGAGAGGATCACTGAGCCTCTGAGTATTTTTGGAATTTTTTCTTAATTTTATTTATTTATTTTTTGCTTTGGTGGTGGCTGCTGGTGACTAGGGTTTGAACCTAGCAGTTGGCACCATGAAAATTGAGGTGAGGGAGAGAGAGAGGGGGAGAATGGGCATATGGTTGGAGACACTAATCTAAGTTATTAGGTTCCTCGTGTATACAAATAAAGCAAGGGTTACAAGTATGTACAAATGTTAAGCGCAGCCTACAACCCAATAACTTTAAACACTTACAACCACACTCACTAACATTCTCCATATTGTATATTATATCTCTCATTTTATTCATTCAATTTGTTCCTTTACTAATTTATGGAAGAATAATTGTAACACCACTGAATGAATAACTAATGTGTCTTTAATGAACTTGTCCCTTTTTCCCTTTTTTCTGGAAGGTGAGAGCTGCATCAATTACATGTTTTGCGGGTATGACTTCTTCTGTATTCATCTCTTTCACTAAGGAGAAGCAGGAGTTCATTTTGTCATCTTTAGTAAGTTTTGATTGAACACGTGCTCAAAGCTATGTCTAATTCATGTACTGTACGGAATTAAACATAGCATGCTTTCTTTCTTGCAAATATTTTGTAGGTCAATGCTTCTGTACATGATGATGTGCCATCAGTGAGGTCTGCTGCTTGTCGAGCCATTGGTATCATTTCATGTTTTCCCAAAGTTTGCCAGAGGTTATACTAAAACTCGTAAAAGTATCAATATGATGTGGATGTCTTATTTAAATCTTTTGTTTCGGACTAAAAGTTAAAAGTTCAATAATGTCTGTAGTGCAGAGATACTTGACAGGTTTATTCATGCCGTTGAGATTAATACTCGTGATGCCCTAATCTCAGTAAGATCTGCTACAGTTTTTAACTCCATACATTGTAGTACACATATATGTTACTTAAGCAGGAATTCAGAGATTTCTTACTTCAGGTGAGGATAACAGCTTCGTGGGCTTTGGCAAATATATGTGATGCTATTCGTCACTGTGTTAGCATTCTTCCTCTGGGATATATGGGTGAGCTTAGTTTGACTTCTGTGATTGTATAGTCAAACATTTGGTGTTAAGACTACTTTCAAATTTCTTCTCTTTGGTATTCTTTTTTCTTTCTTCCTTTTTTTTTATTTATTTTTGTATTCAATTTTTGTTGCAGGTTCAAACTCTAACCCTCAGTTGATTGTATCATTGAGTGAATGTGCTTTGCATCTGACAGAGGACGGAGACAAGGTAGGTTTGATCTGTGTTCTGCATTTCCTTTAATTCCAATCTTTTATGATGATGAATTGTTGTTATACCTATTGTTCACATTGGATTATTAGGTAAATCTTATACTGATTATTCAACACTTTTTAATGCAGTTTTCCTTTGGTTCTTATATTTTTAATTTTTAATTTTATTTTATGAATTCCATGTTTTCTGATTACTAGGTAAAATCTAATGCCGTAAGGGCTCTTGGGTATATTTCAAGAATCTTTAAATGTTCAACATCATCAAGATTTCAAGGCATGTCAATGGACTACCTGGACCACAGGACTGAGGCCTATCCCTCTAGTGAGAAGCTAGTGGTGTGTCAGCGGGAATCATACAGTTGCCAATTGGGTTCTCTGGAAGATTTTCATAGACTGGAGAGGATAGTTCAGGCATTCATTTCTTGCATTACTACTGGGAATGTAAAGGTACAATAACTACATTGTTTTAATTTCTTTTTTCAGAATAAGTTTACTTTCTTGTTATTAATCCACTTTATCTCTGTTAAACGTTGAGTCTCTGTTTAATAGGTCCAGTGGAATGTTTGTCATGCTTTAGGCAACCTATTCCTGAACGAGACATTAAGGCTGCAAGACATGCATTGGTACAGATAAGGGTCTTGTTTGCTTCAATCATTAAATGTTTGTTAGTGAAATCTTTCGCAAAGATAACATGCATATGCTATTACAAGCAATGGTCAAATAGATTACACACTTTAAATTAAAAAAGAAAAAACAAAGTTGATGAATAATTGGATATTCTTGAATTGAGTGAATAATTCTTGTATATTCAGAATATTGTTACATATGTCAGACTTTATACAAGAGATGCCCTACACTAAATTAGGAAACAATAAAAGTCAAATATCTAATTCTAGGGAAAAAACAGCTGTGAGGCCTAATTCTTACGAACCTAGAATATATACTTTCCTAATATATCTAATTGACTAATGATAGGCTCTTATTTCTAAGGTGTATGCCACTAGGACGGGGATGGGAACTAAAGGATCAACACACGTGGGTATGGAGGATAGAATAGGAAATAAAGGGGATAATCATGCTGATAGAATGGAGCATAACAGAATGCTGATGTGGCAGGGAATATTCAAGAATGGAGGCTGTTAGGCCAAAGAAAGGATAAAAGGGGGAAATGTGGGGAGAAGGGGGTATCGGGAAGTTGAGTGAGGATTTTGGGGCCATTTGGCAAGGGAGGAGCAGACCCTCAGAAGTTCTGCATTATCAGTATCTGTCTTTCTACTTTCTTCAAGTTCTAGCTTCTGTTTAGTTCTTTTAGTTCTGTTTAGTGAGTGAGAGAGCTTCAGTGTTGTGATTCTGTCACTGTAATTGGGGATTATTCCCATTTTCGGTAATCAAACACTTGGGTTCCTATCAACTAATTGCACAGGATTCCCACAGCCAATTACACAAGATTCCCACAGCCAATTACACAAGATTTTCCCACACTCCCCCTCAAGCTGGAGAATAGGAGTTTTCCATTCCCAGCTTGCAAACAATCGTGTTGAAAACTGAGCTACCCAATCCCTTTGTCAACGCATCAGCAAGTTGTCCCTGTGTGGACGCATAAGATGTGCAAATTAAACCACTGTCTAGCTTTTCTTTGATGGAGTGTCTATCAATTTCAATGTGCTTCGTTTGATCATGTTGCACAGGATTATGTGCTATGCAGATTGTAGATTTATTATCACATTAGAGTCTCATCGGGCCATCCTACATATTCTTCAAATATTTGAGAATGATCTTTAACCAAAGTAAGTTACACACACCTTGAGCCATTGCTCGAAATTCCGCCTCAGCACTAGACTGAGCCACCACACTTTGTTTCTTACTTCTCCAAGTTACAAGGTTTCCACCAAGAAAGGTATTGTAACCTGAAGTTGATCTTCTATCCACAATGGAACCAGCATAATCAACATTGGTGTAGGTCTCAAGCATCAAACCTCCATTTCTTCTAAACAAGATACCTTTCGCTGGTGTTCCCTTAAGATACTGAAGTACTTTGTGGGTTGCTTGCAAATGAATCTCCTTCGGGTTGTGCATTAACGGGCTAATTACACTCACAACATATGCTATATTTGTTCGTGTGCGAGAGAGATAGATAAGTCTTCCCACCAGGCGTTGATACATTTCCCTGTCTACTACATCATCCTCTTCTGCAGTCCCAAGCTTCAGATTAGGATCTATGGGGTACTTGTTGGTTTACACAGTCTTGCTTGTCTCCTTGAGAAGATCTGTAACATACTTCTGTTGAGAGATAAAAATTCCCTTCCTTGAGTGTGCAACCTCACTTCCAAGGGAATACTTCAACCTTCCTAATGTTTTGATCTCAAACTCCTTAGCCCAGCACTGATTCAAAACTTCTTTCTCTCCATCATCATTTGCAGTTACTGTTATGTCATCAACGTATACCAGAAGAACGGTAACTCCCCCTGTCGAAGAGTGTTTAATAAAGAGCGTGTGATCCCCTTGGCTTTGTTTGTATCCCAAAGTCAACACGACTCTTGCAAATCTCCCAAACCATGCTCGTGATGATTGCTTAAGGCCATACAATGCCTTCTTCAATTTACACACTGTATGAGCTGCCAAATTCTTTCCATAGCCCAGTGGAATCTCCATGCAAGCATGCATTCTTAACGTCAAACTGTTGTAACTCCTAACGATAGTTAGCAGCAATTGACAGCATCACTCTTACTGTATTCATTTTGGTAACAGGGGCAAAGGTCTCTAGGTAGTCAATCACATAATTCTGCATGTACCCTTTGGCTAGTAATCGTGCCTTGTGTCACTCAATTGACCCATCTGCTCTATACTTCACCATATACTTCCACTTGCAACCCACTGGTTTCTTTCTTGTTGGCAATTTCACCAATTCCCAAGTCCGATTCTTTTCTAAAGCTTCCATTTCCACATTCATCGCTTGCTTCCACTTTTCATTAGACAAAGCTTCAGGCTAACAAGGAAGGCTCTGTGAGATGGTGAGAAATTCTTAAAGCATAGAAAATGTGCAAGAAGGTATAATGGTTGTTTTGTACACTCGAGTTCCTTTCCTAATAGCAATTGGTAGGTTTAGGTCATCGTCATCTACCTGAAACTCAGTTGCATCTTGTAATGGTGGGTTAGAAATTGTTAGCTTATTCAAAGAATTCAGGTTGGAATCTTGGGCCTGCATAGGTTCTTGGACAACCACTTTTCTTCATGTAAACACCTTTTCAAATCTCCGAATTCCAGGAGTTGAGTGAGACACAGGTTTAGTAAAGGTTATATCTGAAGCATTCAATGCAATGGAAAGAAGAAGCTTACCTTAATATGCTAAAGAACAAGTACCCGAGGACCGATCAAGGCTGTTAATAAGAGACCTCAACCTATCAATCTCCTCCTGGTTGAGATTACTCAGCTCCTGTGGTGAAGATTCTCTTCCAACCATGTCAGCTTGTCCACCATTTTGTCGTTGATTTCCTTTCTATGTCCACCCCCAGTTAGATGGCCCACTGTGTCGAGTTTGATCTCCTTCTTTACCCCATTCACGACTTGGAGGCTTTCCATGAAGTTTCCAACATTTCTCTTGGGTGTGATGAGGCCATTTGCAGTATGTGCACCACAACTCTTCACGATTCTGAGACTTTGTCTGGGAACCTTTCCCTGCTTCGAGAGCTACTCCTTTTTTCAGACCCGTGACAGATTTGTCACCACTAGCCACCATGGCAGAGCTGTCAGTGCTTTGTGATTCAAGCATCAGATTTCTTCTGCTCTCTTCTCCTCGAATAAGTGCAACCACCTCATTGAAACATGGAATCTTCTGTTTTCCTAGAATCTGGATTCTTACTTGATTGAATCTTGGATTCAATCCGCAATGGAAATCATACACCCTGTCTTGCTCTATGTAGTCCTTGAGTATGGCTGTATCATCAGGACATTTGGTTTTAATTACCCTATAATGGTCAAGTGCTTGCCATAAAGCTTTCAACTGATTGGCATATTCGGTAACCATCTTGGATCCTTGCTTTGCAGCCATTGTTTTAATCTTAACGTCATACACTTGAGCAGCATCTTTCGCCTTGTAGTATGTTTGTTGAATAACGTCCCAAATGTCCTTAACAGCAGTCAAGAACATACAAGTGTCACTTATGTCTGGAGTCATTGAATTCCATAGCCATGATCATGGAATCCTCTTCATTCCAAGCTTTGAATTGAGGATCCCCTTCTTTGCGCCATGTACCCGTAAGATGACTCATCTTCCCTTTCCCTTTCAAGGAACCCAGATATTTGATTATAGAAACGTGGGAGTAATTCCTAATTATAGGAGCAAAACTTACAGAACAGAACATCTCACTCTCACAGAAACAGATAAAGAAAAAAGAAAGATAAAGATGCAGACTCTTCGAGGGGTCTGCTTCCTCCCGCCCAAAGGCCCCAAATCCTTGCTCAATGACTAGATGCCCCTCCCATCATCCTTCCCTTCCCTTTTATCTTGTGCTCGTCCCAATTCTGGTATGATTCCAGAATATTCTTCCCCCAACAATGAGCTGCCAGCTGTTAGGTAGTTGCTCTCAACATTTCTCTCTCTCCTAGTCAGCCTTTCACACCTTTCATCCCTTCCAGCCAGCAATAATCCCTTATATTCTCCCTTATTTTTCTTTTGTGCACCCTAGTAATAGGTAGCGTCCTAACAATGTCGTACGAACAAGTTGGGACCATTTGAGATAATTCTTCCCATTTAGTCTATAGGTTGCCTGAATGCTTTGCAAGTCTCCATGCTGTGTGCAGCTTCCTTTCTCCAATTGGGCTGTAGTTGTTGTGTCTTCAACCTCTGACATCATGCATTATCCAACCAGAAAAAATGTAGCAATGGAGGCTGTTAACCAAGGAGATAGAGAACCTTTGGTTTCGAGGAAAGGAAAAGGGTAAGGAAGTTTCTACGACAAGCCAGCAAGGGGCGATTAAGGCTGGTGGATAAGAACAATTAAGGCTGTTTGCATGAAAAGAAAAGACGTCCAGGAGAGGAAAAAAACAGCGATTAAGGCTGTACGCTACACAAAAGAGACAGAGATGAAGGCAGAAGGCTATGCACTCTCCCTCTCAAAAATCAGAAATTTTTATGCACAAGCGGAAGCAGTCCCAAAGAACTGCTTTGATACAATCTTGAATTGAGTGAATAATTCTTGTATATTCAAAATATTGTTACATATGTCAGACTTTATACAAGAGATGCCCTACACTAAATTAGGAAACAATAAAAGTCAAATATCTAATTCTAGGGCAAAACAGTTGTGAGGCCTAATTCTTAGGAACCTAGAATATATACTTTCCTAATATATGTAATTGACTAATTACACGGGATTCCGACAGCCAGTTACACAAGATTTTCCCACAGATATGAACGGATTTTATTATGCCATGACCCATGTGTGATGTCACCATTTCCTTTTTCTGTTCGTCACTTTCCTGAAGTGAGCTTTTTTAACCATGTTTTCCAATATCAATAATACCACAAGGTAGGACTTGCTGGGTTGTTGTAGTTTATTATTGCAATAAAAAAAGTGCATATGAATTATAAGTAATTTATTAATATCAAGTGGAAACAATCTCAATAGTAGTCTTTCAAATTTCATCTCCTATTGTTTCTTTCTTGCTTTTAAACTCAAATAGTTGATGTCATCGAAACCCACTATAAAACATTATCCCCACCCATAGGTAGTTTGAGAGGTGTGACTTCATGTAACTGCCTGCTGCACACGTGGCAATAGGGAGCGTGGGAAGCAAGGGGTGGGAATAAAAGGGAGAGGGCAAAACAAAGAGGTAGGAAAAGAAGTGAGGAGGAAATTTGGGAGGGAGAGACCAGGCACTATCGAATTGGCTGGGTTATCAATTTATGTTTCTGTTTGTGAGTATTGTAGCCATTTCCTTCTTCTGGTACTGATGTCATCTCCATATCAGCCATTGGAGGAGGATTTCTTACAAAATATTCAATAAAATGATACCTATATTTCCAGT
The DNA here is from genome assembly GCA_023212625.1 of Styphnolobium japonicum. Taxonomy (NCBI): domain Eukaryota; kingdom Viridiplantae; phylum Streptophyta; class Magnoliopsida; order Fabales; family Fabaceae; genus Styphnolobium; species Styphnolobium japonicum. The sequence continues at coordinate 76,754 of JALBWW010000010.1, forward strand.
TTCTATCAATTGGTAATAGAGCTCCCGATCTCCCTATGGTGCGTACTGAAAATGAATGAGATGGGGATTCCTTGCTTCATCGGAGAGTATCCGTATGGCTGGATTTACAAGTTTGAGAGATACTGTCTCATCAACCAAATTCCAGACTCGAAGAAGCTGTCTGTAGCAGCCTTAAGCTTGGAAGGAGGGGCCCTCGACTGGCTCTATGGGTGGGTATCTAGAACCGGGCAGATCTCGTGGGACACCTTTCATGAGGCGTTTCTGCAGCAATTCCAGCTGAGGAAGGAGCCAGAGAAGGAAGAAAGGATAAAAGAGGAGGTTGCCAGAAACTATCCAAAATCAGGGGGCCTCACAGTGGACACAACCCTTTAGAAAAACCAGCATCTCCCCAAGCTGTCCTAGAACCCGTGGAACCGCAAGAGAGCAAAAGGAATTCTTGGTCACCATACAAGCATGACCAAGTGGGTGAATGATTGTCAGAGTTGGCCCTATTCGGAGACATGCAACTTGACGTTTCGGCAACAATGGAGATCGAGAGGAGGGAGAAAAGCCAGTCCCAAGGTCACTTGATGATGACGCTAAGGCAAGAGTGGAAAGGCCACCGAGCCATGGGTCTCATGCGAACCAGCGAATCCTCCACCGTCTGAATTACCTAAACCACCTGAGCCACCAAATTCGTGCCACCCTCCACCGTCTGAACCACCTGAGCCATCGGAAGCGCGCCATGGTATTGTTGAGGGTTATGCTGGACAGAAACAAGGGATAGAAGATGATTTGTGGGGCGCAACAGAGGACGTCATTTGCTGTTTGGGTTTCGGGGTTTGTTGCTCAGAACAGCAGGTGGAGCTGTCTTTGGTTTCAGGGAAGAAAACTCTAAAGCAGACCCAGCTGGCTACTAGACAATCTGCCATGTCTTCTTCAGAGCAAGGAAGTCCTTTGAGGATACCATGGTCATTGCACAGGGTTAATTTGGGGGTGCCATAGTCATAGCGCAGGGAGTTGATTGTTGAATGTTGTATCTTTTGGGTGATAGATCTCCAGCACAGTGAGATGATGTGTGCATAGCTGGGCTGCAACAACGCATTCGGAAGGGGCAAAATTATATATGATGGGTCCCTTGGCCAACATTATCAGAAACTTACAGAGTACTTTGAATTAATTCCAGGAGCTCCCAGGATTAAAGATGGAGATAATCGTGCCACATGGATGTTGGAGATCACTTCTTCAAAAATCGAGTATAGGTTTGGTGTACATTTTGCATACTTATATGCTAAGTCAGAATTGTGTCAGAAAAATCCGAAAATTGTTAAAGAGCATTGGGTAGCCACAATGCCTATCTTGCTGGAACTGGATTTTCTAATTTCTTATTTTCCTTTGGGTCATTCAAGTGATGGTTTTGTTATTATAAGCATGACAGTAAATGTGAACTCAACTGGTGGTGCAAGCTACAAGATCCTAGTTGTTTCCTTGCTATTGAAATTGTGCTAAGGTCTCAGTGTGTAGAGAAATCTTCCTCATTTTCAACTGCCATGATTATATTGGCTTCTGTTATATCGTCAGCTGTATCAAATTTTTTAATGGGAACCCAATCAGCTTTTACAAGTTCTGCTTATGATTTGAAATTTGATGCCAAGTTACCTGATCATTGGAAGGTTATGTGGTGTTGTAAATGTGACCATAACTTGCCGTGTTGCTTGGAACAAATTATTTGAGGTTACACAGGAGAAGTTTAGCCTTCCTACTTTGAACTGCCCTGCCTTAGGTGGTTTAAGAGCTGGGATCGTTGTTCTTGAGTTTTCTAGTCTATGGCTTCTGACTCAATTGGCAGGTGCAAAGGTGATGGCGGTATCCCTTTGCAAGGAGTCGGGATTAGTAGGTAGTTTTTATGCACTAAGTTTAATGATTAGTGCTGCAGTTGTTGCTGCAAGTGGAGGTGAAGTTGTTTCAACAATTATACTTGTTTCATTTGGGTTTGTTGTCTCTTGTCCATGCTCTACTCTTAAGATAATGGATGATACAAAACATTTTCTCAACAGGGAAACTATCATCGAAGCGATTGTTAGACAAACAGCAAAGACCATAAATTCATTATCTGGAAATTATTTAGCACCACATAGGTCAGCTATTTCTGCAGCATTTTTTATTAGGGACCCTACCATGACAGCATTTCAAGTTCAGCTTGTGTCTCTAGTACTTTCTCCTATACAGATTACTGATTGGTTATTGGAGTTAATGGCATATGCTGATTTTAGTTCTTTAAGTATGAGAGGGCAATTTGAAGAGATCTCTACAGCAATTATCAACTCAGCGCTTCCTGACTATGCTGCTGTTACAGGATACTTTCCCGAACCTTCACCTTGAGGACAAGGTGAATCTTTTTGTTGGGGGGGGGGGGGGGGAGTATTGTTAAGCACCCTAATCACTAAGGTGCAGTTTAGAAAGACAAGGGGAGGTAACGGGATTTATTTCCCATGTAGGCAATGTGAGAGGTGTGACTTCATGTAACTACCTGCTGCACACGTGGCGGCAGGGAGCATGGGAAGCAAGGGGTGGGAATAAGAGGGAGAGAGGAAAACAGAAAGAGGTAGGAAAAGGAGTGAGAAGAGGAAATTTCGGAGGGGGAGAGACCAGGCACTATAAAATTGCCTGGGTTATCAATTTCTGTTTCTGTTTGCGAGTATTGTAGCCATTTCATTTTTCTGGTATTGATATCATCTCCGATCAGCCATCAGAAGAGGATTTCTTACAGAATATTCAATAAAATCATAGCTATATTTCCAGTTTCTATCACTTGATTCCCTTGGTTTGTTTCCTTATAACTAACACCCCTTGAGGTTTCAAGAGAATCAACTAGCACTCACCTCACCTGTGCTTTGTGAAAATAAGTAAAAGTGACAGTATTAACATAATAGACTCTTAAAATTACTTACAAAGAATTAACAGAATTAACGTGAATTAGCTTGGTGGTAACAGAAACAGGTATGATGTTTGTTGTCATTTGAAGTCATTGTTTCATTAATTCTGTTACTTCTACTGAATTTAAGGAAGCACAGAGAAGGTGAATGTTAGTTTTGAAACCACTGGGGGATTAGTTAATAAGCCACTTAGAGGACCAACTCTCTTAAAAGCTTAAGTTGTTAGGTAAAGGCCCATGAATGATTTTTTATATTTGGAACATGCCTTCTCACACAAGAACCCTTTAGACCTGAAGCATAGACAACATACAAGCCCATTTTTTACCTTATGTTGAAACTCAACTTAATTATGAAGACTAGGGGAGGCAAGGATTAAACTCATAACCATGTGCACATGGAGGCTCTGATACCACGTGATGGACCGAGCACTTACCACTAGACCCAAAGTTATAGCTGATAGTTAGGCACAACTTTTTTACTTAATTTCACTAGCCCAAATGCCACAGTTCGATCTGACTCTGACCTCACTTTTTTCTTGCCAAGGCAGGATGCTGGGGTGATATTCAACGATTCCCCCTTGTGAACCTGCCTCCAACAGTTCTATGCCTTTCTGTGAAGCATAGTCTCCTAAAAGCTTAAGTTATTGAGTAGACGCCTATGAATGATTTTTATATCTCTATCAGCCACAAACCACAGGACACAAACTGAATTTAACACTTTTTTTTGGGTCTGGCCCAATAGTCCGTCTTTAAAATTATTGAAAAGGGAGGTTACTGATGTCATGCCAAGTTGCTAACATTCAGCTTTTACACCCCCACTACTACAAAATAGGCAGACACATGTTACAGTTTCTTCATAATAAATAAGAGTTAAAAAATAACAATGAGATACCCACATGCATGTATGTGCTATCATGATCCTAGCTTTGAAGAACATGCTTGATGTCATCACTAAAACCACAAAGCTAGAGAAGTGACAATTTTTATATTATATTATATTTTATATATATATATATATATATATATATATTCAAATGAAACTTTTCCAAATTAGAAATGTATATGGGAACAAGAGATTGATAGCTAGTTTTTTAAGTTTGTAACACATTGCAATTCTGGTCTTGTGCTTGAGAGCAGTATTAAGAAAGATGTACTGTAGTTGAAGGTATTCAGTAATTGATAAAAATCTGTTGCAGCTTTTGCTTGTGTTGTTTTCTCTAGGCTCTCATATTTCAGATGTCTCATTCATATCTGCTATATCTGTAACATAGAAATGTAAACTATGAAACATCCTTTCTTTTTCTTGCCTGTTTGCAGGGCTCCAGTTGTGTTTGGTATTCTTCTGCAACTATTACGTGATTCATCGAATTTTAAGATCAGGATACAAGCTGCAGCTGCATTGTCTGTTCCAGTGTCAGTGCATGGTAACATCTTTTCTTATAATGAATTTCCATTAGTCGTTTATTATCTTTTTTTTGGCTTTCATCTAAGAAGCACAGATACTTCACAGTTGCTAAATTAATTGTCTTGGAAATGTATCTGTCTTTTACAGACCCATAAATTTTGACTATTTGGGGCAAGAGCTATAGATACTCAAGCAATAAACTTTCAAATGTTTATATTTACACATAGAAGTTATAATAATATAAAATGATAAAAGATAAATTTATAATTGCTATCCAGAAACTTACTCTCTTGTTTTGACCATACATATGTGAATTGGAATGTTAAAAGTTGAAATTTTTAAAAGATTCCTGAAGTCTTAAATACACAATCATCTATTCATTTTGAATGATAGTGGGGGAAAACCTCTTTAAACTAAGGGGGCAAGAATGGAAAAATCTAATTTTTTATACTTGTAGAAAATATTTTATATTGGTGAGGGCATTTGACCCCAGACCTACTAATTTAGGTCCACTTGTTTAGTATGCCCTCATGCATATCTAAGCTGTGTTTATAATTTTTTTCAAAAATGGATTTAAAAGTTTGGTAATTGGGGTGCAACTTATACACGAGTCAATGAGTGCTAGATGTGTTTCACTTGCACAAATATGGCTAAGATACACAGTGGATACAGTTCCTTAAATTTTGTTAGAAGACAAAGACTTACTTCATGTCTTGGTTGCTATGCTCTCACCTTGCATCACACTGAGTTTCCAGGTTGAAAATCCTTCTAGTGATGGGATTTGATTGATTTTGGGTGAGAAAATTGATAGAAAATTTAACATACCTTCAATTGGGTGAAGCCCTAGTTTCACGGCAACTAGAGGTGTATGTAGTTGTACTTTGGTGGACAAGATGAATTTGAGGCTGCCTTTCAATTACACTTTTTTCATGTGATTGTGAGTAATGAACCTAAGTCATGATTTGTAGGTCAAAGGAGACACAGAGACCCTCTTTTTGTTTTCCTTTTTTTATTTTGTTTACTTTAGTAGCGGATGTGCATGGTCTGATGATTTCCAGGGCAGGTGATAGAGAGCTCTTTAAAGGTTTAACTCAGGTAGGCGCATAGGAGGTTCTGGTACCTCATTAGCAGTTCGGTTACAACATGATATGATTTATGGAAGAACATTACAACAATTTTGTGAATGTCCTTTCTCTCCTTAAGATTTTTTGAATGTGTTCAATGGTTGATGGGTGAGCTAATTAGCAAAGAAGGCCTTCAGTTAAATTTAGTATAGATGCTTTTGCTTCCCACCTTGCATCAAAGAACATAACATTAATTAGAAACTGTTAGAATATTAGCATCTACGTTTATTTTTAACAGAGAGAACAGATAGAGTCAGAGAATGAAAGTGCCTGACCTATCTGCACGGCTGTTCTATTTTTATTAAACAAGGAGGGAACTCTCTTGACAATATTATACAGCTGTCACACAATATAAAAGAACAACTAATCTAACTGAACCAGAAAAGTAATTATAACACACAAATACCCAATAGTAACCAACTACTTAGCTAACACCCCCTCAACCTGGATCATATATATCATAAGTTCCAGCTTGTTACATATGTAACCAATTCAAGGTCCTCTTAAGGGATTTCATGAATATGTCAGAAGGGTCATTTGAGTGGAAAACGCTTGTGACAATGTCATCTGAAAGCATCTTTTCTCATGACAATCAATTTCAATATGTTTGGTCCATTCATGAAATATAAGATTTGACGCAATGTGTAATGCAACTTGATTATCACAAACAAGTTTCATATGTCCTTGTTGAGAATCTTATCTTTCTCTTTGTAAAGTCACCTACCACACCTACCACATGATGATGAGTTGTATTAGGAAATCTCTATATAAGCATAGCTTAATTGTACATTTGAAGTAAGAATCAGATTCAAAATTTTATTCTTTCAAGTTCTTTTCTTTCCAGTTGGTATCAGAGCTTCCCGATCCAAGGGGGCTCTGCTTCTGCATCAAATTCTTAGTCAGCCTTCATTGCTGCCTTGGCACCTTCATTGTGCCCATACGTCATTACCTCACCTTTGTTCAGCCACTGTCTTCCGCAGATCAGAAAGGCACTCCGACATCAGAAAGCGTATAAAGATCAGAAAGCGTAAACGGCAGATCAGTAGCGACGCTGCTGCATTTTTTTTCCTTCACTGTTTGAAAGCCCTACGTTGCTCATATCCATTTGGAGCACTACTGCTGTGTTTATTACAATGTCTGAAGAGAAACTGCCTCCTCATCCATGACTCGCCCTCCACTGTCACCATTGGGTCCTAATGACCTACATATATTGCAAGGGTTATACCGCCTTGATGGGCGCAACTATCTCCAAGTGGGCCCGGGCTTGGTTCGCACTACTCTAAAGGGAAGGAGGAAGTTGAATCACATTGAAGGGAACCCTCCAGCCCAAAGGCACTCCTAAGTATGAAGCATGGGACGATGAGGACTCTCTTATCATGACCTGGTTATGGCATTCTATGACTTCGGAACTCAGTCGCAATTGTATGTTTCTCTCCACCTCTAAGGAGATTTGGGAGAACCTTAGGAAGACGTACTCTATGAAGAAGGATACTGCAGCGTGTTATGAGATAGAGAATAAGATCTTCAATACCAAGCAAGGGAGTCTTTCAATAACAGACTATTATGGGATGTTGAATGGTTTATGGATCGAGTTAGATCAGTATCAGAATTTGAAAATGACGTGCACAGCAAATTCCACTACACTAACAGAGTTCCTTGAAAGGGCGCGAATTTTTAAATTTCTTTCGGGACTGAACCCTGAGTTTGACCCGATTCGGGTTCAGATTCTGGGTAAGGAAACACTTCCTTCTCTCTCAGAGGTATTTTACACTATACGAGGAGAAGAAACTCAGAGGTCAGTAATGTTGGAGGGAGGAAAATCCGTTGACAGCTCAGCCTTAGCTACTGGCAAGGGTCCTATAAGAGGTCCATCTCCATCATTTGGAAAGCCTCCCATAAAGGCTAACCGTGATGATCGCTGGTGCAGCTATTGTAGGAAGACGGGTCATATTAAGGACACATGTTTTAGACTTCATGGAAAGGAGAGGGTCCTGGAACGCACTGGAGGATTCAAAGGTGTCATACACAGGCGTGCTAATCAAGCATCGTCTGACTCTGAAAGTGTAGAAGACCCACCTATCCCACAAGTTGCAAAGGAGGTCCCACTTCCAAAGAAAGAGGAGCTGGAACGTTTACGAGCTCTTATGGACTCTCTTAGTAAGACATCTAGCTCTTGTTCCTTAACCATGACTGGTAAGAGTTCTAGCTTCTTATCCTTTAATGCTTCTGGTACTGAGAATCTCTGGATTATAGACTCTGGTGCTACAGATCACATGACTCCTCATTCCTCTTATTTTTCATCATACACCACTTCATCTGGTAACCAACATATCACTGTTGCTAATGGTTCCCATAACCTCTGCTATCGGGTTGCGGTAACATCCACCTTCAACCTTCCTCCATTTAAAAAATGTGCTTCATGTTCCCAAATTTATCTAATAACCTATTGTCTATTCATAAGGTTACCCAAGACCTAAACTGTGCAGTGACATTTTTCCATTCCCATTGTGTTTTTCAGGATCTTGCCACGGGGAGGACGATTGGAATTGCTAAAGAGCAGGACGGGTTATATTACTTACAGCATGAAAAAAATAAAGAGTGTACTAGACAAAAGGCACTCACTTCCAATCATCAGCCAAGCTCTGAATCTTGGTCATCCTCTCAGATATGGCTTCAACACGCACGTCTTGGTCATCCTCCTTTCAATGTCCTAAAGTCCTTATTTCCTTTTTTATTTACAAAAGTGTCTGTCGAGTCTTTTCATTGTGATGTTTGTCAGTTTGCTAAACACCATCGGACAACTTTTCTTCCCAGTAATAATAAAAGTCCTAAACCTTTTGATCTTGTTCATTCAGATGTGTGGGGACCTTCATCTATTAGTAATATTTCGGTGCAAAGTGGTTTGTTTCTTTTATTGATGACTCATTCGGGTTACCTAGATATTCCTTATGAAAGATAAGTCTGAAGTTTTCCATTTGTTTGTAAACTTTTACCGAATGATTCAAACACAATTTGGGAGCCCGATTAAGAGGTTGCGTTCTGATAATGGAAGAGAGTATGTGAACCAAAACCTTTCCAAGTTCCTTTAGGATAATGGAGTTGTTCATGAGTTAACTTGTGTGGACACCCCTCAACAAAACGGGGTCGCAGAAAGGAAAAATCGTCATCTCCTTGAGGTTACTAGAGTTTTACTCTTCCAAATGTCTGTTCCTAAGTCTTACTGGGGGGAAGCTGTCCTTACTGCCACTTATTTGATCAATAGATTACCCTCCCGGGTTCTAGATGGTGTTAGCCCTGTTCAGCTTTTGACCACATTCTATCCTTCTATTCCCATTATGACTAGTCTTCAGAGTCGTGTCTTTGGTTGTCCTGTGTTTGTTCATGTTCACAGTACTCATCGGGGTAAGTTAGATCCTCGGGCTATCAAATGTGTCTTCATAGGGTATGCTTCAAACAAAAAGGGATACAAATGTTATCACCCTCAAAGTCGTAGAGTCTATGTCTCCAAGGATGTCACCTTTCATGAAACAGAGTCCTTCTTTACTAGTTCTCAGCTTCAGGGGGAGAGTATTCAAGAAGCTGAGTTCCTTGAGTTGTCACCTTTTCCTTTGTTGCAAGGTGTCACTCCTACGGAGGATGACCCTGAACTAGCATCATTGCCAGATAAGAATAATGAGGACAGATATTTTGGAAAGCATTATCAGCGAAGGCAGCAAGAACCCATCCTAGTCGAACAGCAATTCCAGTCGTCTGAACCGGAGGTAAGAACTCGTACTATTGAGACTCTTGAGGACACTTTAAATACTACTTGTGAACCTAACCCAGATGATTTACCTATTGCATTGAGAAAAGGAAAAAGATCTTGTACCAAATATTTTATATCCCAATTTGTGTCTACTGAAAATCTTTCTATGCAACACCAGAGTTTTCTTTCAGCTATTGATTCTATCAGAATCCCCACATCAGTACAAGAAGCATTAAAGGATGAAAACTGGGTTCGAGCCATGAATGAAGAAATGGGGGCATTGGTAAGGAACGAGACTTGGGAGATTGTAGAGAGACCTAAGAATAAGAAGGCAGTGGGTTGTAGGTGGATATACACAGTTAAGTATCAGTTTGATGGCACACTGGACCGGTATAAGGCGAGATTGGTTGCAAAAGGATACACCCAAACCTATGGGATCGATTATGAGGAGACATTTGCTCCGGTGGCAAAAATGAATACCGTTAGGATTATCCTCTCCTTGGCAGCGCACTTTGGTTGGGAGATGCATCAATTTGATGTTAAAAATGCTTTTTTGCATGGAAGCTTGGAGGAAGAAGTGAACATGGAGATTCCACCTGAATATGGTGCCACTAATGAAGGGAATAAGGTGTGCAGACTAAAGAAGGCCTTGTATGGTCTTAAGCAATCACCTCGTGCATGGTTTGGAAGATTTACTCAAGCTATAATATCCTTGGGGTACCGGCAAAGCCAAGGTGATCATACTCTGTTTATAAAACATTCACAGGGTGGTAAACTCACTCTACTCTTAGTCTATGTAGATGATATGATTATTGCAGGCAATGATGAGTTTGAAAAACAGACTTTGAGGGAGAGGTTGGCTGCTCAATTTGAAATGAAGGATCTCAGGAAGCTAAAGTACTTCCTTGGGATAGAGGTTGCTTACTCTAGACAGGGCATCTTTATTTCTCAAAGGAAATATATCCTTGATCTCCTCAAAGAGACTGGTAAGTTGGGCTGTAAGACCACTGGAGCGCCCATAGAGCAAAATCACAGGATTGGGAATGATGAGGAAAGCCCAAAGGTGGAGAAGACACAGTACCAGAGACTGGTGGGAAAACTCATCTATTTATCACACACTAGGCCAGACATAGCCTATGCAGTTAGTGTGGTTAGCCAATTCATGCATGATCCAAGAGAGAGACATTTGCAAGCAGTAACTAGAATTATTCAGTATTTGAAAGCCTCTCCGGGAAAAGGATTGCTATTCAAAAAGGAGGGGAATTTATCCATGAAAGTATATACTGATGCTGACTATGCAGGATCAATTGTTGATAGGAGATCCACCACAGGATATTGCATGTTCTTGGGTGGAAACTTGGTGACATGGAGGAGCAAGAAGCAAAATGTAGTTGCAAGATCAAGTGCAGAGGCAGAATTTAGAGCCATGGCTCAAGGGGTTTGTGAACTATTATGGATGAAGATCATACTTGATGACCTCAAAGTATGAAGCTCCTATGGGACTGGTTTGTGATAATAAGTCCGCCATCAGTATTGCCCACAATCAAGTTCAACATGAC